>JAAEAF010006548.1:53936-76914 GCA_011037195.1 Triatoma infestans | reverse complement strand
ATCAATATTGCCTAGTTTATCCATCAACTTTGACAGATATGTCTTTCTTTGTTAGTATGATTACATAATAATGGCCAAAAACAGTGGCCATCAGAAACATAACATCAGAAATCTTGACATATCAAGTGAGTGACTCTACTTCTTCCTACATATAAGCGGACAAATGAAACATATATATATATATATATATGTAATAGACATGTGAAAAGACTCGTTACCGTTCATGATTCCCTCTAATTTTCTAGTCAATGTAAATATTTCATAGAATAATACTGTTTCACTCATGGAATATTTAACCAACCAAAATGCTAGACTTGTATGATCGTAGCATTAGCTAAAAATATTCCTCTTAAAAATGATCAATAAAAAATAATTTTGAATCATTGTAAAATGGTCTCCTTCATACTCTAAATAATATTTCTCCAAATTCACAAATAAATTAATTATTTAATGAACTAAAAAAAATAAAAATTGCCATTTTTATAATTTTCCAACAACATAGTTTCTATTAAAAAAAAAATATATATTATACGGAAATAGTCATAAATGTCTTTATCTAGATAATTTTATTAATTAATTATTTCTGCTAATAATAATCACTGACTTCATAAAACTTTTGATATAATAAAAAGTAAGTTAAAAGCGAACAATATTGGTGCCGGTATCAAAGGTGAGTTCGCTGCATAAGCTACAACACTACATAAAGTCTGAAGAATACCATTTGAATATGGCTTAAAATGTTATAAGATAAACAGATTTCTTATACTTATTTCTATTTTGTTAACTTCCTATTTAAAATTGTAGGTGAAGGAAAATATTGAAAGTAAATATAGTAGTCAAGTCGATTAAATACTGTAATAAATTCCAATTGCTTTTTAAGAAACTAGTTAAACAGCATTGCAACTTAATAGTGTAATAGTACCGCAAAGATAATGCAACCACAGCAGAGAGAAGAGAGGCCCTCTCTGGTTAACAGAGACTACTTTCTGACTTAGGCAGGCTAAAGTCGGAGAACCTGTGTATATAAGCCAGTGGGAATCTATCTAGAGGATATCTCCATCTAGATACAACCATACAACGGTACATCGCTCGTATCATATCTTTACTCTCACCATTCATTCCATCATTTTCATTATAAAGTCCAGTGCAGTTAGTGTAAAAACTTAGCTACATTATATTAATGTCTTCATATCTCGTTCATTTAATCAAACCTAATTTCTCTCCTCAACAACTCCATTATTATAGAATAGGTTTCTGAGTTTTATGAAGTTGTTGAATATGTGAATGGGTCCGCAATGCTGGATAACATCCGGTATTTTATCCATCGTAGCGTGCATATTTCATTTGATGCCTGACCGGTTTTGGATTTTCATCCATCGTCAGAGCAAATTCACCTAGTTCGTGTAGAGAGTTCACTTCAACACTATGTCTTCTGTTACACTCACACTTGTTGGTTTGTTGGTTGTATATTTGTGGGGAGGTTATAAGGTTATGTTACTATGTGTGTGTGCTTAATTAATAATAATAATTCCATTTTGCCATTAAAAACACACACACACACACATAGTAACCTCCCCACAAGTATACAACCAACAAACCAACAACTGTGAGTGTAACTGAAACATTGCGTTGAAGTAAACTCTCTACACGAACTTGGTGAATTTGCCCTGAAGATGGATGAAAATCCGAAACCGTTCAGGCACCAAATAAAGTATGCATGCTACATCGGATAAAATACCAGACTTTATGAAATTATTTAAACAATAGCACCAACGATTATTATACTTGAAATGCTAACAACAAACACCAGATAAACCTATATAATTTTTATTTAGAAACATCCCTACTCCCCACAAAAATTATGGAACCTGATGCCAAATTGCACCCCAACTGGAAGGTGACCACTAAATTTGCACAACCAATATGTTTGGGATCTTAATGGTACGTTGTAGTCAATAAGTAGCCACATATTCAATACCAAGTTTTTGTCCTGAAATCAAATATCTGTAATAGACTTCTCTCCAACATCTCACATTAAAATACAATAAAAAAAAAATAAACTATTAATGACATAAATTGTACTGCTATCGATATTATAAGGTAATATAATTTTATTTCATGGAAAAAATTGCAAAATGCAATCGACAGTCGACAGACAAATTCATATGTGTGTGTAGTAAATAACCATGTCAAATTTAAAGAATCTCTTTTGATGAAAATTTCAAAAAAAAATGTAAGAACGATTCAAATAATGTTAACATTTTCGTTTATTAATTTCGTTCAAAAGTTCAGTCTCCTTCTACTTCAACCAAAGGAAATTTTATAAGTATTAAACTTTATGCTATTTTTCGGTTTTGTATTATGCACTTCCAAATACTGTGTATATATATATAACATATCGACGTCATATAATCAAAACCACGTATTTCAACTTTAAACGATTTTGCGTTAAGAATATAATATATTTGAAATTATTTTTGAATATTACCATACCAAATTTTATATAAGTATCTATTTCTATAATGTTTTTCAAAGCTGTTATAATAAAATACGCAAGCTATTTCCAATAAGTAGAATTTTGAGAAGTTTTATTTTACTTTTCCAAAAACTACCTATTTTATAGTTATAATGTTTTGACTTTATGACGTCAAATATATTTTCTAAACTTTTTCTTTTTTGCGTTATTCATCATTAGACCTGTGAAGTGAAGTTTTTACGAAATGTTGAAAGAACACAAGTAGTTGTTACCTGTGAAGGTATCATTCTCTTCATCTGTACATGTGCAAAACTCTACCTAGAAACCTAAAAAGTTTTTTTTTTTTTCTTCCTTACTAACTTTAGAACAATAAAAAAAACAGAATGTAAACCTAATAGATTTGTGTGTGTGTGTGTGTGTGTGTGTGTGTGTGTGTGTCCTTGAGTGTTTTTACTTCTACAGGCGGCTGATAAAAATCATTCTAGATAACGAACTTTGGATAGATCAGGTAAAGGAATATATTATACAAAATTTTCTACAAAACTATTGAGGCAAAGCTGGTGAAAGTTTGAAACAAAAACAAAAAAAAATGAGTGAATTTCTGCCCAGTCAGTCTGTCAATCAAAAACTAAAGGTGTTTGCGTATGCATGAATGTTAGTTAAATTATTTCACAAGTTACTTTTTATTATATAACATATACCTACATAATAAATAATAATAATAATATTATTAAACTATAAACAGGAAGCATTAGAACAGGAATATGGCGTACTTATTATTATCATGTCTTATCCTCCTAACAACTATATGTTACATAATTTTAATATTTATAAAAATTATAATAAAATAATTGACAGAATAAAATAAACTCACTAAAATTAATGGCTGTAATTTTTAACCTGTAGAGATTAAAAGTAAAAAACAGTGTTGCCAATTTCAATCAAACAAATTTTAAGGATTTGATTATAATTGCTATAATATAGTAGTAATATAAAATAATAGAAAGTTCCACAATGAAATATTTACTTTAACATTTTAAAATCTTTTCTTTTTTTTTTCTTTTTTTTAAATTTAAGGCGCTTCTCAGGTCATTTTAAGGCTACATCTGTGGTCATTAGCGCCCGGAGCCTTCTCAGTGCACTCCCGGCCTCCAGACAGTGTTCTCTCGCTACAGACAACACTGTCCATCACCGAACAGTGACCTGCAGAGGCTCCTAGGAAGAAAAAATTTTAAAATCAATTTAACAATAATCCCTATTTTAAAATCAATTTAACAATAAATTAAATTGCAGAAAACATAATAAAATTTTGCTTATCTTTTTATTTTTTAATTTTTTTTTATTTATTTAATTGTAATACAGTACCATCACAAAATGTGTTTTGCCTGTAATGCTATTGTATGTAAGATAATGAACTGACGTGTAGAACGTGTGCAGGTATTCCATCCAATGATGGCCCTGAAGGAGTGTATTTGTTTATGAAGAGAAGAAATGAAATTGTGAAGTGAAATGAATGTATGGGTGTGAATGTAATTATGCTAGTTCATAATGTCGTTCAGTGTGAGATCTGTCCAGTCAGTATGAAGTTTGTCTTACGGTGGATGTAACAAGTCTTGTGGCCATCTCCGTTTTAGTCTCCTTTCTGGAACTAGAGTTGTTTGTAAATTGTTGATGAGAAGATTTATGTATGACCGTTCAGTTTGACATGATACTTAGTGTACAGTCGATGTGTTGTGCTTGTTGTACTGTTTCAGTGTTTGTGTCTTTATGTATTCTTAGTGTTTGTAACATAGAAAGGAAATGAAAGTATAGTCCGCAGTGTGCGAGATTGAAATGTCTGAATTTTTTTCCAAATGTGTCGGTTTAGCCCCCCCCCCCCCCCCCAAAGCTGAAGTCCATATGTCCAAAATGATTTCAATAGAGTCTTGTAAATTAGGAGTTTGTTTGTTTATATTTAATGTGGAACTTGTCTTTTAGTAATCTGTACAACTGTTTGAACCGTAAAATAAGTTCAAGTCTTTTTTAGTCTTTACATGTGTTGGCCCAAGTTAATCGTTTGTCCAAGTGCATCCCTAAATATTTTACTGAGTTACTTAACGATAATGGTTCGTTATTTTGCTTAACTTTAAAGTAATGTTTACAACCTTTTCTAAAGGTAAACAACAATATCTTCTTAGAGGATACCTTTACATAACAATCAATGGAAGAGAAATAGGTGTTCTGGTGGTTGGTTCCGCAGAGCTGGAAAGCATCAGAGACATTTTCCGTGGTAGCCTGCTTCATTGTGTGGTCATCGACCGGTTTCGGGCGTTCGCCCATCTTCAGAATGCGTTTTTCAGACAAT
This sequence comes from Triatoma infestans, assembly GCA_011037195.1. Taxonomy (NCBI): domain Eukaryota; kingdom Metazoa; phylum Arthropoda; class Insecta; order Hemiptera; family Reduviidae; genus Triatoma; species Triatoma infestans. The sequence continues at coordinate 72,094 of JAAEAF010006548.1, read as the reverse complement.
GTGACAACACAGACTTGCTCTGTGCAAGTCTGTGTTGTCACACTTTCTGAAAAACACATCCTGAAGATAGGCGAACGCCCGAAACCGGTCGATGACCACAAAATGAAGCAGGCTACCATGGAAAATGTCTCTGAAGAGAAATACTCTTAAAAAATAAAAATAAATAAATAAAAAAGAAAGCTTTGGAGTTAATATATATATATATATAATCTTGCGGAAATCTAATTTTGAGATACAGCTAAAAACAGGGAAAAATTTTAAAAAAAAAGTAGTATAACTCGATTAACTGATTCTAACCGAAACTTTCCCCAACGATTCCCCAAATAGAATATTAAAATATTGTTATTTATCGTTATTTAGTTATAGAGAGAAAAATTAGTGAAAACAGACAATAGATCGCACATGCACGCGCACATTCTAAAGTAATTATTTAAAGATCAAGCATTTAAGAAAAAAAGGAAATAGCGTCAATACTTTTCGACTTCATATATTTCTTTTCGTATTAAATTCTAATCGTAAATCTTTAGGAAATTATCACAATGAAATTAAAAATCAATCGTGTTTAAAATTGAATTGTTATTAAATGTAAGGTTGAAAAAGTAATAATTAATAAGCAACTGATATCAAATAGAAAGTGACAGAGATTTGTTTACATGTGTCAAATAAAATGCATAGAATAAATAAATTCTATTCAAAGATATAGGATGAGGGGGAAAAAAAAGAAGAAAAATTAGGACCAAATCCTTACAACTTTCCTGCATTCATAATAAATATTCACAACCAAAACATCACCATAAAACATGTTTACCAGCTAGAGAAAGGAGGGAGGAAAATGAATATCCTTAGGATGAGTTATGTATGTAATAGTAATAAATAAATTTTACATTGATCTAGCAAATCAACAGGTGTACACATGAAGAGAGAAAAACAGAAAGATTTATTATCAATAAAAATAATAAACTTAATATTATTTGAATAAAAGAAAAACAGACACAAGAGTTAAGTATATTTTTCTTATACTATAAAAAATAATAAAAAAAAAAAAAAAAATGTTATTAAGTTGCCCACGTATTTAACTGTTTATTATTAATAATAACAATAATAACGACAAGAGAGAAATAATAAGGCTGTGTATACATATATATATATATATATTGTAGGTTGGTTGTAGTTCATTAAAATTGTTAAAAAGAGAGCATACAGTAAAGGGGTTAAAAACAGCACGAACAGAAAATATAGATAAGATCGACAGGACATGGCGTGCTGACCTACCAGTTTCAGGATTATCAATCACTTCAATATCATATACTTTATGTATATACTAAACCATATTTACTAATACTGACCGGCCACTACAAGTCGCCTCTATCAAACCATTAAATTTTATGTTCGCTTTTAATTTACTTATTATACATATATACATACACACACACATATATATATATTAATTACATTTTGAGTGTAAACATTCATTAAAAATATCATTCAAATGTTTAACGATATATTCTCTATACATATTTATATATATAAATCAGGGTGTGTGTGTGTGTGTGTGTGTGTCCAGGCAATCAGATACCAGATTCTGGTATCCAGGCAATCGAGGACAATAAGAAATTCCGAAAGAATAGAAGAAAGTGTGTGTTTTGGAATCCACGAATTCAAGACAGTCAGTCAGTTCAAATATTTAGGAGCTCTCGTAACAAAAAAGAATGAAACCTCTGAAGAGATTAAGGCCAGATTGGCTTCCGGGAACAAGTGCTATTTCGCACTTCAGAAACCGCTGAAGTTTAGTGGTCTGACAAACAGAGCTAAGGTCCTTATTTATAAAACAATCATAAGACCTGTGGTCACATATGGTTGTGAAATCTGGGTACTTATGAAGGAATGCTAAATATATGGGAAAGGAAGGTACTCAGAAGAATATATGAACCTGTCTGTGAAAATGGGAGCTGGAGGATAAGAAAGGACGCTGAGCTTCGTCAAATATATAATGAACCAGACTTGGTAGCCTTTATGAGGAAAAGCTCTGAGCATGGCTCTGGCATGTGGAACGAATGTCCAAAGGCAGGATCCAAAAAAAGCTGTTGGAAGGGAAACCAGGAGGGAGCCGTAGAAAAGGACGTCCCCGATTGAGATGGCTGGGAGATGTGGAAGAATTATTGAAGAGAATGGTAGTGAGAAGATGGAGAAGACACGCCCAGGAAAGAGAAGAGTGGAGTAGGATTGTGGAGAAGGCCAGGCTCTTGAAGAGCCATAGCGCCAAGGAGTAGGTAGGTAGGTAGGTATCCAGGCAATCACCTGGAGAGCAATGATGGAATATATATTTGAACATATGGTTATTTATACATATTTATAAATAAAATAAAAGACTGTTGAGTAGTTGTATGTATTAGTACTGTTATCAATGGTTAGTGCATGTATCTTGTACTGTTTAAAAGGTACAAAATAAACGGTGTTCCAAAGCTGTCTCTCTATAGTTATATGGAGAATAAGCTGGTAGGTTAGGTTAGAAGATACGACAACGTATACATAAAATATGATCAAAAAAACTATTCAAAAAACTCTCATATAAAAAATAGTAAATGCTCTCTGATATGTATCCAATTTTACGATCCCTAATAACCTTCAAAATCCATTTCATTCGCAATCTAGCGAAAACCCCTTTTTCGACATTTTTATCAATCCACAGGCTGATTCGTACCCTTTAACGACTCCAATCCGATACCATCAAGGAGCCTGAGGTGAAAATAACTTCAAGACATGTCTCAATATTCCTTGAATAAATTAGCGTAATGTTATCACTAAAATGGTTTCTCCAATCCAGAAATCCCATTATGTTTTTACCATTTAGTGATCAAACCTTGAATTGTTGTTGCAAATTTCACTAATAATACTTAGTAATAATAAAAACATTCTGACAATGGCCTGAATCTCAATGATCATAAAATGAAAGGAATCCAATGTTTCTTAGCTCTGGCAACCGGGTGATTGAATGGGTATTCAATCCAGAAAAAATTTCCTGGAATACTTCAAAAAATCAAAATCAAAATGCCCGCAAGAGGTATCTGTTGTATGCAGTTACTTGGAGAGTAGCGGCTCCACAGGTTACCCACAGCTCAGTACTCCATGCACTTCGTCAGAACAGTACACAATACACTTAAACTACATACACTTTACACTTTACAGACAAAGACAAACGCACTACACAAACTAGGCTCTCCATCCCTAGTTAATGGGCGTAAGCCAGGGTAGAAGAAAGGGATTAGCTCAGTGGTAGCGCGCTGGATTAGCAACGCAGAGGTCCCGGGTTCGAATCCAGCATGCTGCCCTTAGATTTTCTCTTCCTAGAAGCCTCTACAACTCACTGTCCTGTGATGGGCAGTGTTGTCTGTAGCTAGAGAATACTGCTTGGACCCCGGGTATGCGTTGGAGAAGGCTCCGGGGCGCAATAGAGCTTTCAGGTCGCAGTGCAATAATACCCTACAATCTACAATATAAATCAAAATCCTGAACATTTTCAATGGGTATAAATAAACTAATAACATGGAAAAATACATATTTATAGGTCATATTACACATGAGAGTCTGGGTCTACAAGAAGAATAGTTCGATATGTACAGCTATATAAGCGAACCTATAAGGAAACTCTAACTCACAATTATATTATAAGGGTAGGGAAATTGTTTTACATGCCACGCCAATTACAATCACAACCTTCTAATGCTTACAATATTACTATTCAAGAAGATTCTTGAAATAATATAAAGAAATAAAAATATTTGAAATGATTCCTAATTCTGACTACCATTTAATATTTATAAAAAAGATTCTGCCAGATAACCGTCGGAATTTAATAGTAGATTTTGTTGACTGCTATCATAAGAGGAAGTTCTGCGATCTTGTTCAAGTTTCCGAAAGTGAATTTTCACCAAGAATAAAGTGTTTTAAAGTTTCCCTGAGTAGGATAAATAATATTTAGCAAATTGTGTCACTCTCAGTCTCTCTCTCTCTTGGAATAACATAAACAGAACTAGCAAATGTAGTTTAAAAAGCTTAAGACTGACAAACTAACAAACAGGCACTGATTTATTTTTTTCTTTTTAATTTTTTATAATCAACTAACTACATAAAAACTTAGTAATTACAATTCAATATATTCAGAATAAATTTCACGTAAAAATAAATTACAATAATGATGACAACAGATGATAAACCAAATGTAATGATGACGCAGAGCGGAGATGAGTGGGAGAGAGAGTGAGAGAGAGAGAGAGAGAGAAAAACAAACAAGAGAGGAAGAAGAAACGGGAATGAAGAGATTCATTATCTTTATTTCTTTCGTCACCGCAAAGAGAGGCGGCGGCTATAACGCGCGGCAATCACTTGCGTTTTCTTCATGGTTTTAAAGCACATCCTTCTACTTTCATTTCTTTTATCTTCTTATATTTCTTCTTCAACACACCTCTTTCACCTTCTATTGTTCTTTTACTGATCTTATACTTGTAATACTGCCATAAAGCCGCCGACAGTCGACTAACATACCTAGGTACATGAAACTATGATTTCTATCTAATGACCATATCTTTTTATTTTCTACCTTTAAGATTTTTAGTTTCTTCTTCTTCTTCTTCTACTATTTTTATGAAAGGAAGTTAGTCTATCTTTGTAAAACAAAATATGAAAAAAACAATTTTAATTAACACAAATACAATCTACAAAAAAAAAAAAATATTTCTACTACTCAGTTCTTTGCTCATTATTTTTCCTTTATTTTTGTGTATATATTTGCTGTGGAAAATACCATTTAAAAGGAGTGTACAATTGCGAGAACATTTTATGGTAGTAAAAGTTTACACGGTGGATATGAAGCCTTTACATCTGTCCATTATAAACTACTCTTAACAAAGAGGCAGAATTAGAGCGAACTAACATAATGTTGTTGCAAAACATTTGGGGTTCATCTTTGATAAAGTGCAAGTTCATTGGAATTGAATTAAAAGAAAATAAGTAAATAAACTGTTTCACACCCGATTTTTTTTGTTATGGTAATTTGCTAGTAATAAACTTCAAAGTTTTAAAATTATGAAAGAAATTTCTAAATATCAAAGTAACCAGATAATAAGAGATATGGAAAAAGTTAATAACTATGTGAGTATAAAGTTTATAATATAGTGCATTAACATTCACAATGCACAACAAGAACTATTTAAAGAGGGATAATACTCTAACACAACACATATATATATTTATATACTAAGCCAGTGTCTTCATTCACTAGATAACATAAAAATATTGTACATCAAAGTTACATTAAGTTAAAATGGAAATAATTATAGAAGTTACAGAAGAAAAAAATCTTAACACTGAGACTCTGTCGATTATAAACAAGATGTATATTAAATAACTGATAAAGAATGTTCATGAAATCTAATGTGTCTTCCCCTAATGAATATAGTCAGTTTCATGTCTGTTTACTTTTTTTTTTTCTTTTTTTTTATCTAAATTGTTTTTTATATTTATTATAATGGCTTAAATAAAATATCAAATTATACTAGTTAAAATTATTATTATTATTATAAAGTAAATAATGAAATAATGATAAAACATATACAAACCCCAGAATACACATAAAACATGTTACTACAACAATAAAAATTATCATCTTTTAATTAATCTTGAAATTTTTATTTAGTTAGCCTAACATAAATACCGATGGTGGTGCGGTTGGTATGCCTTATAGGACTGATTACAATTTAGTATCAGAAGACTGCGCCAAAAATGTAATGAAATCATGTGTGAACGAACGTAATAAAATTTGAAATCTACCGACATATTATTATATTCCTCAGTACCTCTTAATACGAGGATCATTCAATAAGTAACGAGACAAATCGCTGTAGCTCAGAAACGATTTGTTTAATCAATACAATAGTTTCAATGCGTCAAGTTGGTATTCTTGTAATTAGTTTCTCATCAGATGTTCGAGAGTATTTGGTGAGCATAACACCTCAAATGTATTAAGTTAACAATGGCGAGTCCGTTCGAGCATTGCACCTTGGAAGAACAACGCTCAATGATTAGATTTTTAGTTGCAGATGATACCAAAGATAGTGAAATCCACGATAGAATGTTGAAAGTGTACGGGAATAATTGTTTGAACCGTTCCAACGTTTACAAATGGGTAAAACAGTTTAAAACTGGCCGGTTAAAAGTATCTGTGACGAGCAACGAAGTGGACGAATGGTTGAAGTTGTAACTTTGTCCCTCCCTTGAATCGTGCATTAACGCGTTAATTCAAGACAACAGGCGTTTTACAGTTGAACTGATAGCTGAAGAAGTGCACGTGAGTGTTGGAACTGTCCATAACATTATTCGGAATTAGCTGCAGCAGAAGAAAACTTGTGCGAAGTGGGTTCCAAGACAACTTACGGACGCTCACAAAGAAACTCAAGAAACACTTCAAAAAGTGCGGTGGGAGATCCTTCCACATCCCTCCTACAGCCCCGAACTCGCCCTATCGGACTTCCATTTGTTTGGGCCCCTCAAAGAGGCTCTACGTGGGAAACATTTTCAATCCAATGGAAGAACTTAAAAAACAGGTGCAAAAATGATTTCGAGATCAACCCAAAGAATTTTATGCCAGAGGTATACACAAATTAGAAGAACGATGGGACAAGTGCTTAAATGTTCCTAGGGACTATGTTGAAAAATAGCCTAAGTTTTGTATAGATTAAATATATCGTTTTTGAGCTACAACGATTTGTCTCGTTACTTACTGAATGAGCCTCGTAGTTACTGTATGTCAGTTAGGCAGCATAGTAATGGCCAACGATTCTCCTTACCAACGACTTCTCTCTCACTTGGTCGCCTCTTCCTCCTCTACCACCAGAATAATTAGAAAAAATAAATACATCAACTTAAATGCCTGATCTCAGTGGGCTATAACCCTCTGAACTTTTGCATGCTAATTTTGTATCATGCCCACTCCCTACTGTTATACTACTTAATTTTATATTATTAAAAAAAAAAAGCTACTTGTCAATATGCACTTCATTAGAAAATAAAATACCACTTTGCTAGAAATAGATATTTTATTGATTTCCTTAAGATGACAGTACTTTGTTGTAAGCCTTATAAAGCTAAATCACCAGTTTATATCGCCCATAATTATCTTAGAGACGTGCTTCATTCACTCTTTTTTATATAATATAACGAGCGGACATGTAGTAAGTATATCTTATCTAAAAAGTAAAAAAAAAATAATAATTTTTTTATTAATTTTTACAATGACTTCATTTCCTTTAGAAAAGTTAAACAAGTCATTTACTTATATGAACATATTCGAGATTTTTATCTACCTGCTATTTCAATTTTTTTTTTTTTTTTTGCATACTTTGCCCATATATTGCGTCTTTGTGATATAGTGTAATAGGATCCGAAAATAGGGATGTAAAGCAGAGAGAGAGACAAAAAAATTGAGAGTCCCACTCGGTACTTAAGCCAGACTAGAGTGAGAGACTCTGTTTATGTACAGAAGCGCTAGCCCTACAGGGGACAATCTTTCAACAATTTATACAGCAGTTACAACAAGTCAGCAACCAAACACATTATTTCTCTTCACTCACTCTAAATCTCTCGGTACCAATTTCTATATTCGGGTAAAGTCCTGGCAGTTTGTGTTACTTTTCTCATTATGCAGTGTTCAGCATTACTTCCAGCATTCTCTCCGTCTCAAACCCATTATATACAGTACCTTGTTACTTGAGACTCTCACAACTGGAAATTTGCTTTAAACCATTCTAAATAAGTGATTAAAATTTAAAGCATCTTTAAATCATGTAAAAAAAAAACCCTTAGGCAGGACTAGAATGTCCTGAAAGGAATAAAATTCGAAAGAAATTCAGTTACAATCACTGAAAACAATGATTAAGACAAAGAGAGGAGAGTTGTATGAAGAGAACTCTTAACAATGAAATGTATTTGGTGTGTTGAGTTGTGTGTTTGTAGTAGTAGTTGGTGTAGCACGAGCGGTTTAGTAAAAGGGCTTGGTGTTTGTAAGTTTTAAGAGAGATCAGTAATAAGAATAATTAAGAAAACACTGGTAGATTAAATTAAATATGTTCTTTAAGGATATTTAAATGCTATTCGATAACATAGCAATATGCTTATTAATTTACTGAAATTAGTTGGAATAAACTCTTATGTTTTAACTTAAACTGCCATTGATTCTAAGAGAGTGAAAAACAAGTGTTCTGCTTGAATGTCTGTTTCAGACTGTGTTGAAGGAATGTCTTCTAATGTTCGTTCAAATCTTCCCCTGTGAGAAGAAGGGGTAAACAATGCTAACAAGGTTCATGAACTCTTCCTGTAACTGTACTCTTCTACCTGCGTGTACCCTTTTTGCCAACGAGCTTGCATTTTCTTCATATCGTAATTTTCTTTAAATAAAATAGATATAATTTCTTGCATCTATCACAGCAGCATCTTAATACATAAGAGGGGGTGACTATGCTCATAACAAATTATTATTCATAAACTTCGTTAATTCTATGATAAAATAAGCAGAAATTGAAGCGTAGATATGAAGAGAGATACTAAAGAGGATTAGAAGAACAAGCATTGATCTTTTAAAAGATCTGGTGTATATTACCATATCAACCGTACAATTGTGAATTTGGGAAAGAGTGAATTTGGGAGAGATGTATAGCGGAACAACCTCAAGGTTCCTTATCTTCTTACCTCGGTTTATATGGTAGTGAAAGCTGGGTTATGTTGGACAGCAGATTATTAAAATAACAGCTACTGAAATGAAATAACCTGCTTAGGTGGGTGACCGAGCTAGAAGTAATTGTATCCGAAGACAAGTTTCAAAGTAACTACCTCAAAGTATTTCATGGTAGAAACAAAAAAAGGCAATTAAAGTGGTTCGGACATGTATGTCGGAAACAAGAATGCCGAGCAACTAGGGTATCTATTCAAGGAAATTTAAATTCAGAAGATCCAGGCAGAAGATGGGTGTCATGGAAACATAAAACTTGAAAGAAAACTAGTTCCGAATCAGTGAAAATGCTGCAAAAAAAATATCGCTCATTTTATTAGAAGCTTTTCAACACAAAAACGCACAAGTAGGAAAATGAAAAGAGGAAGAAATATGATCAAATGAAATGTATAGGAAAATTTCGAAAATAAAATCATATTAATTATAAGTTTCAAGATCTCTAATTCCTTCCACAACAAGCGCTATTCCTGGGAAAGATAAGTTATATACAATAAAAAAAAGAAGACGACATTGGAATATTTTAAATAATTTTTTTCATAAAAGATCTAAAGTACATTTTTAGATTAAGTTATTCATCAATTTGATAAAATATGTGAAATTTGGCGACTGGCAAATAGTGACCATTCAAGAGAATTGGGAAAAACAACATTTATAAATGAAAAAAATAGGGAAAAAATAAAGGAATATCTTCCCTTTGATGCGCTATACACTATATTTAAGAAACCATTATAAATATACGTTGTTTTCTATAAAATTTCATGGAATTATGTACAATAGAATAAGTTGGTTTTTAACTACTTCATTCAGACATTTGCAAATCAATTCTAAACTATAGGTAATTAACTAAGGATACCTCTCCAGTAAACCTAAAGAGAATACAGTTAAAACACTATATATTATATTTATTTAAAAAAAAAAAAAATAATAATAATAATAATAATAGAAAATATATCAAGGAAAGGTTATTATTTTTATATTATGACGATAGTATGAAGAAAATAATGAGATAGAAGGAACGACAGTGCTGGCCTTGTGCATTTAAAATTAGCAATTAAAATAATTGGACCTATCACAAGTGTAATTAATTAGTATGATAATCAAACATGGCGGTAAAATACAACTAATAATTTTCTTTTATGTATATACGTATTGGCATTTAAGGCGTTTTATGTTTTAACTCAACTTATATATCCGCTGTAAAAAAAATGCTATAAAAATGAGTTATAAGTCATTTTATTAAATTGTTTACCCATAAACATTTTTATTAAAGGAGAATAAAAAAAAAAAAATTACTTATAAATAACCATCAACTTAATGCACTAATCTTTTTTTTTTAAATTACAAAACTGAATTTAAAAATTTTCGTTTTTTTTTTTAGTTATATCTAAACCTACTTATCAAGCTCAGAGTTTTTAAGGTTTTGATGTTTCGAAGGGTTTTTGAGACTGATTAGGAAAGGTCTCTTATTTGTTCATAATAGAGAAATATTTTAAGTGGCTTGAGCTATGTGACAATCTTAAATAATCCAAGTCAATTTTTGATATGACACAAAATCACATGAATGTTCAATAACTTTGGGGGGAAAATAATAACTAAAAAAAAAAAAATTGAGATGCTGATGAGACTCCGTCGGTGGGGTTGGCATCTTTTCAACGCTTCATTTATTGTAACTCCAAAGAATACTCAATGTGGTTAACCAGTTGAGATTTTAAACGCATTCTCAACTTTTTTTTTCTATCTTACAGCAGTAAAATGTAAGTTTTCAATTGCCCTACATATGAATACAATTATTATTACGAAATGGTACCTCTCTCTCTCTCTCTCACTCTCTCTCTCTTTCTCTGTAAACAAAAGCTCTGAAATTAAAAAATTGTCAGCGCTGTCTGAGACATCAGTAAGGATTGTCAGAAAGCGACAAAATAGAGATGACCAGGATATGACAAGAGAGCATGAATTTTTTTTTTTTTTTAATGAGCTGAGATTATGTCTTTAATAAATCACGATGTAATGAAGGGTTTCTTCTATTGGAAATAAAGTATGGAGCATTTTATTTGGTGAACTACTCAGAAATTTGGATTTGAATGCGAAGAATGCGAATTTGGATTTAAAATTTGTAAGTCCAGATATATTACACTATGTTTAACGTTAGTTTTGATTATCATAATAGATCATCAGTCGTTCTAATTAGTGAATGGTAACGTTTTTTTTTTTTGGAGGTCCATGTCTTTTGAATCAATTCTACACAATATAATAATAAAAAAAAAATCCATTAAAACTTCATTTGGGCATTTACCCTCCTTCGATAATATAAAAAAAACTAAATATCAAATCTTTTACATGTATATATAGCTTGAGCTAGAACATTACTGTCAAGAATCGATCAGTTAGTGATTTGAGTGTCATCCTACTTGAAAAAATTAATTTTGTTTATCTGTCTTATAAATAAGGTGAATAAAACTGCTACTATTATGTTGGTAAGACCCTGCAGTGAAATATGCCTCTGGTATAAGGCCACCAAAGACAGAGTAACCTAGATTTTTTTTTAAGTTGCTCAAGTTTGGCAGCCACAGGCTGGACCTGTGGAGCAGTCTTGTTTGCAGAAGACAGAGTGATGTACATGACTGGTCACTGAGTGTTTTAAACAAAAGGCACAAAAAAAAAATTCACGAGAGAACACTGTCTGATGCCAGCAGTGCACTGAGAATGCTCCGGGCGCCAATAACTTTACATGTTGACGCGCCTTAAATTAAAAATTTTTTTTAAAAAAAGTTGAAATATTATGACCGAGCTGCAAAGGAGAACAATATTGTGACATAATTATTATTTACATAAACACTGAATTGATCGAAAGCAAAACAGTACTAAAGGCATAAAGGCTTTTCATTGAAGGACGAACCCTAAAACCTGCAAGATCCGAGCTATCATATATCACATTGTACTTAGTGAAAGAATCGATAGTAACAGAATACAAATAAATAAACTTAAAATGCTACCGCATTATTGTCAATTAAATGCCAATGATAATAGACACAAAATACATATATTTCATAAAGCCTGCATTATAAATCACAGATGTTTAGATTAAAATGATCAATACAAAAGAATTAAATGCCTAACTGATTACATATATATATATTTTTTTTTTATTATGTGGACTAATAAATAAGACAAAGGATGGGTCTTGTTTATATATGTATCGATGGTATGTATAGTAGTATGTGTTTAAATGTATTATATTCTGTGTCTGTGTATCGGTTTAGTATGTGTACAGTTGGTTAGCGTGCGGTAGCCCTATTAAATAGCCAATCGGCATGTTACAATCGGCAACTAAGAAAGTCCCATGGACTAATGGTCGAGTACAGCTCGTGCATATGGATGAACAATTAGGTGAAGTAAAACTAACGAAGATCTATTCTCAATATCTTATGCTGAAAGTCAAAACTTTTTTTTTTATTCATTTATTTATTTATTTTTATTTTATTTTATCTCAAAGAATATACACGTGGTAATATAAAATATTGTAAAGAAGTCAATTAAATACTTGATATTTGTATTAATAAATACTACGAAGTATAATTAAAACTTTTTATTAGATTCTCTTATTTTTATATTTTTTAACAAATTTTTAATATTTTCCATTTTATATTACTTCAGAATAGATTACTTTTTTACTTTCTCTTACTCCTAGTAAGAGGAAGTATTGTAATCGTGTCAAATTTTCGATATCGAGTTTTCACAGGAAACATCCGTTTTGAAGTCCCCTGAGTCAAAAAAGTGGTTTTTAGCAAATGGTCTGTGTGTGTGTGTGTGTGTGTGTGTGTGTGTTATGTACAGCATAGCTCAAAACGAAAAACCGTAGAAAGTTGAAACTTGATATTCCGTTTAGGTATCACCTGGATCTGGGACACTTACGTTATCTGTCAAAATTCCTCAACGGAAGTACCACTTTACTAGTTAGTTTTTTACTTTTTTGCAATTTTCTCAAAAAAATGGCTCCGACGATTTTCTTTAAACTCCAAAAATCAACCAGACATACAAAGAGCTACAACTTTTATTTGAAACATTTCTCCGGGAAAATGCACTGAAGGGGTGGGGTTAGGTTTTATCTAAAGTGCTATTTCAGATTATTAGACAATTCTGTCTTTAAATAATGTTAATTAGAAATTAAATATGTTGTTGAAATTCCGAGTTTGAAAGAAATCGGATAACCGGAAGTGCGTTTACTTTACCACTTTACTAAATGATTTATTCACTTTTTCGCAATTTTCTCAAAAATGGCTCCGACGATTTTTTGAAACTTCGTATATAAACTAAACATGCAAAGATCTACAACTTTTATTTAAAACATTTCTCTGGGAAAAGTCATTTAAAGGCACTTTTAGGGGAGGGATAAGGTTATGTTTTTCTCTAAAGTGCTAACATAGTTGAATATACAATTCTATCATCCATACAAAATTAATTTACTGGACGCTTTTAAAACGCTTAAATGCGCTTTTACTGGACACGCTTTTTCAGTTTTCGACGAATTTCATTAAATTTGGTACACAAACTATAAAATTTGTCAATTATCATTTTGAGAACTGGAGTAAGAGAAAGTTGTGTGAGTGTTTCACACCAGATTTTTTTCTTTATATTATACATGGGTAAGACTAATTTCTGTTTTTGTATGTGTGAGTAGGAAGCTCAAACTTGATATACCGATTACATACCACTATAGCACTCAAAAATAGAGATGTGTCAACCGAAAATGGCTACCGAAGTTTTTTTGTAAATTTCAAATGCAATCTACACAACACACATATAAATGCCTATCACTTTTATTTGATTTTTTTGAATGATTCTGGAGGAGTCGTAATATTATACTTTCCACAATAGTTTCTCTTCACTATATTTTCCTATAATATATCACCGTCTAATAATATTAACGTCAATAATATTTTTAATCGGCGCAAACTTAACAAAATTAATTTGTTTCTGTTGTCATGGTTTTTTTTTTTTTTAATCGAGAAAGGGCTTCAAAGATTTATAATATTGTCCTTTATTTTGTCTAAATTTGTTCCTGAGTATAGAATAATTACAGTTTAGCTATATCTACATAAATAACTGTTTTGTTTTACTCTACTTTGGCGGGTGTAAAAGCGGAAATATACAGTGATGAATAGTTGTGAGCTTGTAGGGACTGGCTAAAGGGGGCTTATATTATATACCACACATAGGGTATGTTTCAAACCTAGGGGGGGATACCACAGACAAACGTACGCACCCTGAAAATATACATACATACACACACACACACACACACAAACACAAACTATTTTTACCTAAGGAAAGAAAAGAGATGACTGCATCTGCATTCCAGTGGACCGGTACCCACCCTCCTTTACCCTCATCATCAACCATCTACACTTACACTTTACTACACAAACGACCACATACTTATTACAAGTTTCACTATCTCACTTACACATATACACATACCTATATAATACTATCACATTCTAATAAACTATAATGGCTAAACATAATCCAACGCTTTAAAGTTGTCATGTATTTAAATTTTAAAACATATCGTATTAAAGTATAACCAGCAATATCATATTATAGTAATAATAATAATAAAATATATATACGTATTAGAACTATAAACATTACACTGAGATTTTATTAACTGAATTAATTTTGTTATTTTTTTTTTTTTTTTTCTTTAACCATGAGAAATAACCATTACCATAAAAATACAGATAAGTCCTTTTTAAATACCTTCACCATGATTATATTATAATTGTCGAAGGTATTACTATTATTACATTTTATTGGATAGTAGAACAGACACATATACATTCTTCACTAGTAAGCAAATTTTTTGCTCCAAAAAAAAAAGGAGAACTGGTAAGTTCAAGAAATATATATTTGATGTCATCTCAAAAATAAATAGAGTAGGATAATTAATAAAGAATCTTTTATTTTTTACTTTACTAGTTTATTTAATTTAATTTAAAGTCGCTTAAAATAGTTAACAAAAAAAACGATGAAGAACACTGGCACGATTTCCTTTTTTTTTTGCTGCAACTTATATAATTATTATTGACAAATATCCTTCATACTTAGAATATTTACTAGACGTTAACTGGCTCCAATAATATACGTATGTATAAATAGAAGAACCTAAACGAAAAACGACACTTCAGGGAAGCATGACCTTCCCAGCCTCCTTCCTCCCCCCCCGAATTCCCATAAAATCTCCTTATACGAAAAAATTATCCAAACAAAAGTGATAGATCTTATATACATGTAGTTTGTTTACCAAATTCAAAGAAGCTCTTTGATTTATCGAGAAAATCATAGAAGATTGAAAACAACCGTTCAGTAACTTTCTTCAAACCCAGTATTTTGCCAACCACTTAATTCTTATTAATAATTATATAGATAGATCATAGTAACATATAATATAAGGAAACATCACTTTAAAGGATGTGTTAGATGGAGAGAATTTAGGTCTGGTTGATGATATAAGAAGAAGACTTGGTTAACACTGGTTAACTAATATATTAATTAAGTGATACAGACTGCCTGGACTTTACAATAGTGAAATGTTTTAAGGTAGAGTGCTATGAAAATGACATGTAGTAATTGGATGTATTGAACTGAATTCAACTGTGTTTTTATGGACTGTCCGTCGCTATATTTATACAGTTTCTCCCACTCCAGTCCGAGAGAGTGGTTTTAGGTTTTGCTTTTATATTCATTCTTCACTATCAAATTTGCCATACAAAAACTGGCAATAATTCCAATAGCAATTTCATCGAGGCGCCACTTCCAGCCTCCATGAACAAGTGAACTTCGCATTATCTCCTCTATCACTCCCACTACAATGTATTATTGGCGAATGAATTTCAACTTCGACAGTGAATATTCCACCATGAAGCTGCAGGAGAAGCTAAATCTGTGGGCCAAACATTAGTCTTTGAAGAGTTAATTAAATTAATACAGTCGGTAATTTCAAAAGTAAGGAGAGTTGTCAGATTAATTGTAAGTAGTTAACAAGTTTTAAGATCAACCTTGAATACTAGCTTATCTACTGTTAGACCAAGCAAGACTTCTAACTACTAGCTTCATCAGCCAACATCAAGCGACACAACAATAGCCAACACTACCATTCTACATTCATCACGCTACACCAATATCATCACTCTTTGCTCGGCCACTCTACACTTCCCATATATTCTTCCCTCTTTGCTCATTAAATCGTTAAAATATAAATTGTGAGTACAGTGTCAGTTTGTGTGTTCATCAATTCACCATTTGTAACAGCAACCAAAGGGAAGTTCAGCAACCAAAGTGAGTAAAGAGCAAAACCCAAAACCACTCTCTCGAACTATATAAATATATGCGATGGACAGTCCATGAAAACACAGTTGAATTCCGTTCAATAAATCCAATTGTTACGTGTCATTTTCATACCACTCTACCTTAAACATTTCTCTATTGTAAAGTCCAGGCAGTCTGTGTTTCTTAATTAATAATATTATTAACCAGTGTTAACCAAGTCTTCTTCTTATATCATCCACCTAAAACATCCATTATACCATTCAACTACTATTCCAGCTACTGGTTAAAATAACCCTTTCAGTCAGAAATGTTAAACAAGAATCCCTTACACTGAAGATATGTTAATTACCTTATCCGGATAAGTGTACTGGCAGGCTAACTAGAAGATCACTATTATAATTTTTAAATGATTTTATTAGAGAAATACATTACTAATGTTAATAAATTAGTAGTCTTTTTAAAAAAAAAAAAAAAATTATTCCTTAAAAGAATCATATAAAGATGCAATGATGAGAAGCGGGGAATGAATCAACAAATAAATATAGAAATGTCAACAAAAACTCTCATAAACCTTGTATTCCTTGACATTTATGTCTAATAATCTTTACATTCATTTCCAAAAATAAAAATAAAAAAATAATAAAACTGAAAATTTTGGGATGTATTCAAAAATATCTTTACTTATCTACGTATTTAATCAAACAGAAAGAGCCTGCTTAATTTACAGAAATAGAAGTAATATTTCATTTTACTTAACCTCTCTATACATTATTATAATATTAAATAATAAAAAATAATAGACAAATTAATGTAAATAAATTAGAAATAATGATACAGCAAAGTTGCTGAACAGATAAAAGTAGGCTGAACAAAAAATACTTTAGAATAACAGAGAAATAGAAAAAAAATAAAAGAAACCTATTTACCAGATGTTCCCTCTACCAGGTATATATTGTGTGTGTGAGTGTGTGTGTGTGTGTGTGTGTGTACTTTTCTGACAGCAACAGATTTTTTTTTTTTTTATGGTCAGTTCTGTAAATAAATGTTATGCTACACATACATAACTCAATCAACAGGAAGTTTTAAACATGTACTTTTATTCTGTTTCTTTTTTTAAAATAGTTAAAATTAAGTTGCAAAACTAAATATTGAGAATTTTTTTATTTATTTAAATTATTAAAACAATTGGCTTTAGATTAACAGTCGTAATAAAGATGGAATCCTTCGACGAACCGCCTCATAACACAAATGTTGTCAACTCAAATCAGTGCAGTCAGTTTTCAAACTTTAAAGAAATTTGTAGTAGTATTTTTCGAAAAAAATTCCAATAAACTCAAAAACCTATTCATTAGTTGTTGTTGTAGTTGGTTCCGCAGAGCTGGAAAACATCAAAGGACATTTTCCGTGATAGCCTGCTTCTTCTTGTAGTCACCGACCGGATTCGGGCGTTCGTCCATCTTCAGGATGCGTTTGTAACACACACAGTGTGATAACACAGACTTGCACAGAGCATTATTATTATTAATCAAAGAAGGGGAGGGCAAAACACTAAGCTATCCAAAGCCTCCCTGGGCCCATATAGCTACCCCTAAAGAATAACAACTTCTGGGACTAGAACAAAAGTCCAGGCCCAGGTTTTAACCATCTAAGTTTCACCACTGACCCAACAAATCGGACTAAAACATTAAAAGAACATAGCTTAAGATTATCTACCGATATCCTATTCCGCCCGAAGGTCCTAAACCTAATCTCCTCAGAGTCCAAACAATCCGTCATCAGATGCATGGGTGTTTCCTCCTCCGTCTCACAAACTCTACAAAAGGGGTCAGGCATGAATCCCATTGTATAGAGATGTCTCTTAAACCACAATGCCCAGTGGGGAAGCCAACCAGATGCCTGACAGAGGTCCGTGAAAGACATCGGATCCCGCTACTCAAAGCTCCGTCCGGACCCCCAATGAGCATCTTAGACTGCCAACAACCCACTGCACTCATGCATAAGGATGAGTGCTGTGAGGTCATCCACGACTGGAAGCCTGACAAACATGTGC
>JAAEAF010006548.1:0-53255 GCA_011037195.1 Triatoma infestans | reverse complement strand
AAAAATAATATATGGTTCACTGACGTTATTAAATTAAGAATAATAAAATAAAGTAAAAACTTTAAGACATAGTTTGTGCTTTAGATCGTGACTACTGGTAAGGATGAAATTTTAATGATTTTATTTGTGGGAGAGAAAATTAGGTCCAATTTAACATAGAATTAAAAAAAAGTTAGGAAAATGTAGCTATGAGAGAAAACTTAGGTGGCCGAGAATAAAGGATTTAAAAGATTCAAACAAAATGTTGCGAATGGATAAATAGTAATAAAATGTTTATAGACATTGTTTTTCCTAATTCTGTGTTTTTTTTTTTTTATTTATTTAAGCGGACCCAACTACATATTGAAGAACTTAGAAGGTTGCGCAGGCTTAGGAACAAGGTTCAAAAGATAAAAGGACACACCAAAAGAATCCTTTAATGAAATTCCTAAAAAAAAAAACCTTAGAGAAAAGTCGTTGAAAAGACCTAGAAAAGTATTAGGCATATTTGCAATCGACAAGGGATCATCTTCTGCATCTTCATGGTGGAATATTCACTGTCGAAGTTGAAATTCATTCGCCAATAATACATTGTAGTGGAAGTGATAGAGGAGATAATGCGTAGTTGACGTGTTCATGGAGGCTGGAAGTGGCGCCTCGATGCAGTCCAGTAATTGGAATTATTGAGTCCAGTTTTTGTTTGGCGAATTTGATAGTGAAGAATGAATATAAAAGCAAAACCCAAAACCACTCTCTTGGACTGGAGTGGGAAAAACTGTATAAATATAGCGACGGACAGTCCATAAAAACACAGTTGAATTCAGTTCAATACATCCAATTACTACATGTCATTCTCATACCACTCTACCTTAAAACATTTCACTATTGTAAAGTCCAGACAGTCTGTATCACTTAATTAATATATTAGTTAACCAGTGTTAACCAAGGCTCCTTCTTATATCATCAACCAGACCTAAATTCTCTCCACCTGACACATCCTTTAAAGTGATATTTCCTTATATTATATGTTACTATGATCTATCTATATAATTATTAATAAGAATTAAGTGGTTGGCAAAATACTGGGTTTGAAGAAAGTTACTGAACGGTTGTTTTCAATCTTCTATGATTTTCTCGATAAATCAAAGAGTTTCTTTGAATTTGGTAAACAAACTACATGTATGTAAGATCTATCACTTTTGTTTGGATAATTTTTTCGTATAAGGAGATTTTATGGGAATTCGGGGGGGGAGGAAGGAGGGGGGGGGGAGGAAGGAGGCTGGGAAGGTCATGCTTCCCTGAAGTGTCGTTTTTCGTTTAGGTTCTTCTATTTATACATACGTATATTATTGGAGCCAGTTAACGTCCAATTAACGTTAACGGATATTTGTCAATAATAATTATATAACTTGCAGCAATAAAAAGAAAATCGTGCCAGTGTTCTTTGGTTGCTAAATGCCGAATTTCCGCGACGCGTTACAAGATGATGATGATGATGATGTCTGTTTTATTTTCGACCTAGTTACTTTGAAAACCATGTACATTTTACTTTAGATGAGTTACAAGCTTCAGCTGATTAATATTAAAATATGCCTTGTTCACGATGGAATTTCACCAGCTATTATTATTTGTAGCAATATTTTGGTTTTAATTTTAGAAAAAAATACAAATTTTTTCTTATTCACTCAATCACTTATGAAATTTCAATTTTAAACTAAATTTATTTTATCGATGATTTTGAAAATTTATTCGTTTTATTATAACAAATTATTTTAATTATTATTTTATCAAATTATAACAAATTTCTGATTTTTTTTTTTTTTTTTTTTTTTGCACCAATGGGAAAAGAAACTGAAAAAATTACTATCACTTTCGTTACTACTGTATGTGGGCATGCTGCGATCTTATTATCCAAGATTTTTAAAATTGACACCTTTTTTAACTGGTAGGTTATTATTATACATGCTCTGGAGTTCCCGATATGAACAAATATTTAGCCAATGGTCATCTCATTCTTCCTTTATTATTCATCAAGAATGAGTATTCTAGAGCCTAAAATATCTCAAAAACGATACGCCCGTTTGTTGTAGTTTTTCTTTGCTATACGGATCTCAAAAGAGGCTTTGGATAGCGTAAAGTTTAATCCCTACGAATAATAATTATCACAATAAAAGT
This sequence comes from Triatoma infestans, assembly GCA_011037195.1. Lineage (NCBI taxonomy): Eukaryota > Metazoa > Arthropoda > Insecta > Hemiptera > Reduviidae > Triatoma > Triatoma infestans. The sequence continues at coordinate 51,101 of JAAEAF010006548.1, read as the reverse complement.
GAAAGGAATGTGAAAACTGAATTTTGCTCTGTGCAAGTCTGTGTTATCACACTGTTTGACAAACGCATCCTGAAGACAGGCGAACGCCCGAAACCGGTCGATGACCACAAAAAGAAGCAGGCTATCATGGAAAATGTCTCTGATCATAATAAAATCTAATCCTTGGAAGGGATTAGCTCAGTGGTAGCAGACTGAATTTGCATGTGGAGATTTTTTTTTTTTAATCTGGTGTGAAATACTCACACAACTTTCTCTTATTCCAGTTACCAAATTATAATTGACAAATTTTATAGTGTGAGTACCAAATTTAATGAAATTCGTCGAAAACTGAAAAAACTGTTCAGTAAAAGCGCACTTCCTGTTTACTAATTTTCCTGAAACTCGGAATTTTAGCCATCTATTTATTTCTAATTAATTTTGTTTGGATGAGAGAATTGTATAATCAACTTTGATAGCATTTTAGAGAAAAACATAACCCAACCACTCCTCCAAAAGTGCAGTTAAATGACTTTTCCCAGAGAAATGTTACAAATAAAAGTTATAGATCTCTGTATGTTCAGTTTATATAAGAAGTTTCAAGAAAATCGTCGAAGCCATTTTTGAGAAAATTGCGAAAAAGTGAAAAAAATCATTTAGTTAAAGTGGTAATGTGAACGCACTACCGGTTATCCGATTTTTTTGAAACTCAGAATTTCAACAACATATTCAATTCTAATTAACATTATTTAGATGATAGAATTGTTTAATAAACTGAAATAGCATTTAGACGAAAACATAACCCCCACCCCTCCCCCAAAAATGCCCTTAATGAATTTTCCCAGAGAAAAGTTTCAAATAAAAGTTGTAACATTTTGTATGTGTAGTTGATATACCATGTTTGAAGAAAATTGCAAAAAAGTAAAAAAACCAACAAGTAAAGTGCTACTTCCGGTTGAGGAATTTTGACAGATGACCCACCGTCTGATGCCCCATGGTGATACCTAAACGGAATATCAAGTTTCAACTTTCTACGGCTTTTCGTTTTTTGAGCTATGCTGTTCACATTCACATACACACAGACAGACCATTTGCTAAAAACCACTTTTTTGGACTCAGGGGACCTCAAAACGGATATTTCCGGTGAAAACTCAATATCGAAAATTTGACACGATTATTATATTCTCTTAGGAGTAAGAGAAAGTAAAAAAAAAAAAAAAAAATCACTGTTTTGCCATCAATGTCTCGGCATTGCAGTTACAGTATCTAGTTTCGCATGAAAAATTAAGTGAATATATTGAAGTTACTTGAAGTTTAAAAACAATAATTTTACATGAAATTGCTAAATGCAATAATTATTTAAAAAAAAAAACATTAATAATTAAACTATCCTCCAACTTTGTGAAGACATAAAAATAAAATAAAACAGAAATAATAAATATTTATGCGTAAGCAAAATTATCTGTTTAAATTTGCAAGGTTGCAAGTCAAATCATCTCGTTAAATATATAAATTCCTTATTCATGGCTATAAAAATAAATCAAAGTAAGAATAAATCCGGATATATATATATATATATGTATATCTAAAAAGTCGATGAGGTCTTTGGTAATAAATTGATCAATTTACATAAACATTTTCAGCCAATCATATCATTTATTGAAGACATTTTTTTTTGTGACAACATTTAAAGAGAGGTAAGATTTACAAAAATGTTACAACAAATAAAATAATTATTAATTATAACATTAAAAAAGTAAAAATTTAATATTTATATCTGTATTATATATAGGATACTTTATTTATAAGGTAGACAACATTTTTTCACAACTTATTATTTATACAGGATAAACTCCCCCCCTCATTCAGAGCGGGTGGGAAGGTTTAAAATAGGATATACTGAAGGGATGTAAATATTTAAATAAGGGGTGCTTTTCTCTCTCTCTCTCTATCCCTTCTCATAGTTTTATATATATATGAGTTTGTGTGTGTATGTGTTTAAATGTTTTAAAATAATTGGCGGAGGGGCCCCAATGTACAATTTGCCTGTTAAGCCTTACCTCAGCCCCTATTCTGTGCTTCTCTTTCACTCTCAGTTTTACTTCTAGTATATAACTCGTTCTCTCTCACTCCCACACATACATATACACACACATACACAGTCTCTCTCACACACACACACAAACAGTCATCTCTCTCACTGTCTGAAACCGCCACGTTCATTCTATCGCCCTCCCCTCTTAGATACATTCGAACGTTCTCCTCTCTCTCTCTGTTAGTCCCAACTCCTCCAGGCATTAACCAGGCTCCGTCTGTGTGAGCCAGCTATTAATCATTGGTTGAACTAGTCAGTTGTAAATAGGGACGCCTAGTGTAGAGGTGGAGTATATATATATATGCGTGAGTGTGTGTATGTGTGTATGAAGGCGCGCTGCTCGTCTGTCCATTTCCAATGTGAGATGAGGGGACTCAGATAAAATAGTTAAGTTATAATTGACATGAACTCTTGCTCAGTCCGTCCTCGCTCCATCTTTATACTTCTGTTTCCTAAAACTCCACCACATCTCTGCCTCGCCACTTCTCCTCATCCACCACCCCCCCGCACAGCCTACACACCGTCCTTCCACACACCAACCTCTCACCCCTTGTGTTCCTCTTCTCAAAACCACTACTATATACACATAGATCTTTTATATGTAGAATAACACAGTCGAAATAAAACATAGCCTCAGTCTATCCTGAAACATAGCCAGTAAATACTCTCTTCTACTTTCCCTCCAAACAGTCTGTTTCAACACAAAAAACACATACACACACACACACACACACACACACGAAAATATATCTATGTAGTGTATTATAACGGGGCACTGAGCCAAAGATGTTGCTAACACAGGTGGCTAAAACCAGACAAATTCGCCCATACTTCACCTGTTTGGGCTAATATTAAACTAGATTTATAAACCAGCATTGTTTTTTTTTTTTATAATATTCAGGAAGTTAACATATGATATCCTTATTATTATCAGCAGTTATTTTATTTTTTTGTCCTTTTTATTCTCTTTAAATTTTTATATTGTTTTGTGTTTGAAATCATTAATAACAATAGAGCCATTAATCATCACCTTATTAATTGATCAATCTGTGTTCAACAATAGGGAGGGTCGGTCATTACAAATATTTTTAATATTTATCACTTTCTAAACTGGATACAACTTTTTGTTTCCATAATTCTTACCACACATATTTTTAAACTTCTTTTGTCGATTTCTGGCCAAGAACGTGAGCGGTAGAAGTGAAAAATAAAACCGTATATAAATATTTCTCTAAATATCTGTCAGTGAGAATCAGATCACATTCAGCTGTCCAATATTAATGTTATAAACTTCTGTTTGAAAAGATCGGCAAATAAGTGAGAGAAGCTGTTAATTACACTTAAATATATAAAAAGACAGATCAAAAAAAAAAAAAAAAAAAAGAGATACTTGCAAAATTAATTGATTGCTTTTCTTTTTTTTTTGCAATTAAACGTGACAATTTTTTCACTCAAAAAATTACTAAATAAGTAGTTTTAATGGCAAATAAGAAATAAACTGTTTTTAGATAGAATTAAAGACACAAGTACCTTTCAATTAGGCGCTCAAAATTTGAATGAATTCGCAAATAAAATATTTTGTTAAAAATTACTTTCTATTAAGGCTGAATTTCAAACAGAAATATGAAAACTCCTTCAAATATTTTAATACTTCTTTGCCTGGATTTTATGAACCTCATTATATATTTATATATGAGCTTGGATCACACAGAAAATTGTGAAGTATTATTTCGGGAAAATGATGTCATTGATGTCAAGTGTAACTTGTGATGCATTTATTTTACTTATTTATTTATTTTTTTAAATTTAAGGCGCGTCCAACATCTATATAAATTAAATTGTATTTTTCACAATTTAAAGGCTTAAAGCCTTTCATAAGGAGACAGACCTTCAAAAAAATAACACCATAATTGGAGAATCCAAATTCAATTATTTTTACTTTCTCTTTAGTCTTAGATGGCCTTCCACTACGATACTCTTCATTGAAGAAAATGAAACCTCTGTTAGCAAATCACCTAAACACAAATGATACGAAATGGAGCTTCTATGAAAACCAAAAGCTACTGCAAGCGCTCTGGATGCGATTAGCCTTATCATTCCTATTTTAAAATCACAGATCATAGCACTGAAATAATGTTTATTAAGAAGTTACACAGTTTTCCAGAATTCAATTTTGTTCTTGTTTTTTCATTACCGGTGAGTGGTACCCGCAAGAAGTATCTGGTGCATGCAGTTACTTGGGGAGTAGCGACTCCACGGGTTACTACAGCTCAATACTCCATGCACTTCGTCAGAATAGTACACAATACACTTAAACTAACATACACTCTACACTTTACAGACAAAAGGACAAAGACAATACACAAACTAGGGTCTCCGTCCTAGTTAATTGGCGTAAGCCTAGGGAGAAGGAAAGGATTAGCTCAATGATAGCACGTTGGACTAGCAATGCGGAAGGAGGTCTCGGGTTCGAATCTAGCATGCTACCCTTAGGTATTCTCTTCATAGGAGCCTCTACAACTCACTGTACGGTGATGAACGGTGTTGTCTGTAGCTAGAGAACACTGCTTGGAGAAGGTACACTGAGAAGGCTCCGGGGGGCACAATAGATCAGGTCGCAGTGCGATAATCACCTACAACAATCTACATCTACCGCTGAGTGATTAACTGAAAACGACTTGTGAAAGTAGATAAGAAACCATCAAAACAAATAGATCCAAGTTCAGTATATGTTTTCTCATATCTCAAAACTTTCTGAGTGACCCTCATTTGAGCCCATTAAACATAATTAAATTACAAATTATTATAAAAACTTTAAATAGTAGAATACAAATTAACTTGTATTAATTCTCACGTAGAATAACAAATTATAAAATATCTAAATTAAGCCACTAACGCTTATTATTTTAAACAGTAATATAAAACTGGAAACAAACTGGTGCGTAAATAATTTATTGTTTATAGCAAAACTTGTTTTATGAACAAATTTATAAGGTGATTCATAAAAAAAAAAAATACGCTATTTTCTAGGATGAAGGTCAACAAAATATAAAGCTAGAAAAATGCGTCAAAACGAACGGGAGGCACAAACCTTTCATGTTAAGCCGCCATAGTTTCATTTTTTAAATTATTTGATATGTTTCAATGTATACAACATAAAAGAGCTCTTTCTAGTTGTATAATTAATTAAAATAAAACCGCAACCTTTAGTAGAAATAAGTTTAATAAATTACTTTATTTGCAGTATTTTTTTTATAATAATTAATTAATAAAAAGAAAGTTGAAATAAAATATTTGGAAAATGTTTATTAAATCCTGTTTTTAGTTAAATTAAATTAAACTTTATTGAAATAAAAAGCAATTATTAAAATATCTGGTATGCCAGATTTTCCCTTAAGGCAATTCTTAAAAATTTAATTAATAAATTCCCATCGAAATTCGAATTATATACATTGCTGGATTATATGGAGTTGCTGGAACGGTGCCTTACAGTTATCCTCTGGACCGAACTATATAAACCTTGATAATGTTTAATGGAAAACTGAGAAGAAAGATAACCTAAACTAATTTAATACATGCCATAGTTCTGACTGATATAAGTGAACTGGGCAGTTTTACAGTTTAGAGGGAGCCTAAATATTCTACTAGAATTTCCTAAAATCAATTTGAAAATTATGTCAAATAAAACCGGTAAGTTTACATTTGTTTAATTATATCATAACTGGTTTGCCCGCAATTACTTGGGGAGTAGCGGGTTACCACAAATCTATGCACTTCGTCAGTACACAGTACACAATTCACTTAAACTACATACATTCTACACTTTACAGACAAGGACAGACACAGTACACAAACTAAGGGCTCCGTCCCTAGTTAATTGGCGAAAGCCAAGGGAGAAGGAAGGGATTAGCTCAGCGCGTAGCGCGCTGGACTAGCAACGCAGAGGTCCCGGGTTCGAATCTTGCAGCGCTGCCCTTAGCTTTTTTCTTTCTAGGAACCTCTACAAATCACTTCCGGTGATGGACAGTGTTGTCTGTAGCTGCTTGGAGGTCAGCTATGCATTGGAGAAGGCTCCGGGGGGGCACAATAGATCTTTCAGGTCGCAGTGCGATAATCCCCTACAACAATCTACAATCTATACATCATAATGGGTCTGCCAATATTGCAGTTCATTAGAAACCCCCATAAAATCTATCTATTCCAGAGCAAAAGTTTGAAATAAAAGTGGCAGTCTATACCAAATCCGTCCATACTGTGGCACATATCGGACGGATAGTATATCGGATAGTATATCAAGAAAATCGCGGAACCCTGAATAAACATTTCCGGCTTACTGTTTTGATCGAAATCTTTTAGGTCGGTTCTCGCAGTGAACGGACACCTGATGAATACAAAATCTATTGTATTTCTTCTTTTCTTTTTTTTTTGAAATTTTTGTTCAGATGCCCACTACAAACACACATCTAGACACTCACGACAATTTAACAACCATATATCACAATTAACGCTACAATAAATTCGTGAAGATCGTTTAACGATTTCAGAATTTCTTGATGATTTCAACGTTCAGCAAATAAAGATATGGTGGCAGAAAAAACAATGATTCAAAAAATTGTTTTCCGAATAGGTGCTAATACGCTAAGAGCGAGGCACGAAATCTATGACAGGATCTTTTAAATGTTCTTACAAAGATATCAAAATGAAGAAGATGATTTATTTGGACACATCATTTGTGGGGAAGAGACCTGGATTTCCTACCCAAAGCTGAAGGAAATAACAACGGATGCAATGGTAGCAAATCTTTTCCAAAAAGCGAAGAAGATAAGATCTATCTAGTGCAACAAAAAATCATTAAAAAGTTTCTTCTTTCTTGATTTTCTTCAACTGGGAAGAGCATCAATGCCGATGCGTGTTATGAAAAATGCTCGACTGATATTTACAGCCAGAATTGTTGTAATATTGCGTCAATTTTGTAGGGAAAATTCAAGATCCCCATCACTACAGACTCGATCAGGCGTTCATTGATAACATCTCTTTATGGATATAAAAAAACACTTACATCGCAGCAATTTGGAGACGAAGATGAAATCAAGAATACAAAATTCTTCGTCACTAAGATAAGAAAATTGGTATTTATTGATAACGTAATATTGTTAATTGGTTTCCAGTTTGTTTGGTTGTAGTTTGTTAGCCAGGATGATTAGGATATAAAAACATAATCGGAGCCTCAAGTTGATATCTTAATGAAAACAAATAAGAAGAAATAGATTCTTTCATTTCAGTTTTACAGAACTGAAAACATGAAAGGAGTGTCAAAGATCACTTGAATAAAAGAACACCTCTTGACAAGGAGGAATTGCTTAATACATAATTGAAAATCCTCAACAATTTAGGCAATAAAATATCAAATAAAAATCGGAGATTTCACAATTGCTCTATAATAAATTTGAAATATTTCTCAAATAATTGATCACACTGTTACTATAAACACCGTAACACAAATTAAAAAGTTTTTTTTTTTAATGCCAGAGATTAAAGTAATTTATGTCAAAATAAATGTCATTATCTGACGTAATCATTTGGAAAGAATTTTTAAAAAGCACTTATTTTTATGTTTTATAATTTTCTACAGATGTTTATTTTAATCGCTGTATGTGTGCGTGTGCGTGTGTGTGTGTGTGTGTGTGTGTATGTGTGGAATAGATTTTTGTGAATATTTTATATAAACAAACAGTATTTTAGTATTAAAAGAAATTTTAACTTATGTTAAGTTCTTTAAAAATACTACTTTAGGATCGGGCGCGTAGAAAAACAAAAAAAATTATAAACTACTCGAAAGTATGATAAGGCGTTGATAATATTCCACAAATATTCAAAGTAACCTTGGTTATTTAATTATGAGAATTTTTCGTTTTAAAACTAGAAACATTTCCGGTTACCTAGTTTAATTGGTAAACAATTCAATTCCTTTAAATTATGATAGATTAAGAGAATTATTTAAGAAAATTACCTTTATGTAACTTCCACATAAAGAATAGCCAGCACACTAGGAGCTTCTTTAATCAATTTTCTTTCCAAAAACCTTAATATTATATGGTTATCGCAATAAATTGAATGCAAAAATCTGAATGGAATTTTTCGTTGTTGTAAATAAACTGGCGTAGCCCTTCAGTTTGATAGATATAAAAATTAAAGTCTTATAAAAATGAATATTATAATATACTCAAATAAGGGACGTGATTGTCAAAAACTTAATAAATACAATATTAAAATATGTCCTTTATATATAATTATATGACGAAATTTTAAAATAATTACACAAATTTCAAAACATTTTAAAATGAGCAAGTTTCACTTGATTGTTGAACGCAAGCCAAATTCTCTTCCTAAACTCTCCAAAAACATATTTTACTTATATATTATTTCGTTATTTTTTTATTTATTTTATTTTGGAACAATCTCTTAACTTAACTTCCTAACAATAGATTATTTACTCAATAAATTACACTATTTATTCACAATAATTTGTACAGCATATTTTTTTAAACTAAAACGTGACAAGATTTTTGAATGTTTTTCTTTCTTTCCCTTACCATTAATTGCGATTGTGTCATATTTTAGAAATTGAGTTACACCGGAAGTATAGAGTTTGAGGTACCAGGCTAAACAATTTATTTTTGTATAAACGACACACACAAAAATATATATAAGGAAATAAAAGTAGGTTATGTAAAAACTGAAAAATTGAACAAAGTATTATTAAAGTGGCATGGTAATAGCCGTCTGTCAGAGCTTACTGTATAAGATACCCAGTAAATTTGTGTTAATCACCTGCTTAGAGCATGTCTGGTGCTCGCTCACAAGCAGGTCTCAAAGCCACCTAGAAGTATCACTCTATCCATGCGCGCGTACTAGCAGGGGTTATGGAGCTCTTTCTAAGCCAGCAAAACCTACAATGACAACCACTCACTGTCCTTGTGACCTATAGTGCCCGGTCAACAGATATACCCATAACTCTCCACATGGTTGAGACCACCCTAAGCTTCTGCAAGGGTTCTCTAATAAACTATTTCACTTAGTTTTAGTTTCAAAACGTCTTATCATAGTTTCGGGTAAAGATTATATTTTTTTTGTTTTTCTACGCGCCCGATCCTAAAGTGGAATTTTTAAAAAACTTAACATAAGTTAAAATTTTTTTTAATAATAAAATACTGTTTGTTTATATAAAATCTATTCCACTCATACACATACAGCGATTAAAATAAACATCTGTAGAAAATTATAAAACATAAAAATAAGTGCTTTTTAAAAATTCTTTCCAAATGATTACGTCAGATAATGACATTTATTTTGACATAAATTACTTTAATCATCAGTTTAATCACAGTAAACTAGAAAATCCATTCAATAAAGTGGTAGTTCCGAATGAGGAATATTTTAACCGGTTAACTTTCTGTCAGAAACCACCCATGGTGATACCCAAACGGAATGTCATATTTGAATTATGTGCGATTTTTCGTTTTTGAGTTATGCTTGTTCGAGTATGCAGACCACATTTGATAAAAACCACTTTTTTCGGAATCAGGAAAACCTTAAAACGTGTATTTCCGGTAAAAAACTTGATATTGAAAATTGGACACAAGGAGTAAGAAAAAGTGAAAATCAAAAAGTAAGTATTAAAACTTGCCGGTCTTTGGAGCGAAACATTGCATTTTACCAATATAAAGACACCACTAACTAGGGTAAGTATTATTAGCAAAATATTACTTCGTGATTATAAAAGAAGTAAAAATCTGTAAGTAAAGAAAATGCTATATATAATTAGTAGGAGCTGTAACAAAAAAAAAAAAAATCTGGTGTGAAACACTCACTTTTCTCTTATTCCAGTTCTCAAAATTATAATTGACAAATGTTATAGTTTGTGCACCAAATTTAATGAAATTTGTCGAAAACTATTCAGTAAAAGCGCACTTCCGGTTTACTGATTTCCTTCAAACTCGGAATTTTGGCCATTTATTTATTTATAATTAATTTCATTTGGATCATAGAGTATGATACCACTTTAGAGAATGCTGTAACCCTACCCCTCTCCTAAAAGTGCCCTTAAATGAATTTTCCCAGAGAAATGTTTTATATAAAAGTTGTAGATCTTTGAATGTTTAGTTTATATGTGTAGTTTCAAGAAAATCATCGGGGCCATTTTTGAGAAAATCGCGAAAAAGTGAAAAAATCATATTTAGTAAAGTGTTAAAACAAAAGCACTTCCGGTTTTCCGATTTTTCTCAAACTCGGAATTTCAACAACATATTTAATTCTAATTAACATTATTTAAATGACCGAATTGTGTAATAACCTGAAATGGCACTTTAGAGGGTAACCTAACCCCACCCCTCCCCTAGAAGGGCCCTTAAATCAATTTTCCCAGAGAAATGTTACAAATAAAAGTTGTAGCTCCTTGAATATGTAGTTTGATGTACAAAGTTTAAAGAAAATCCTTGGAGCCATTTTTGAGAAAAACGCAAAAAAGTAAAAAAAAAAACTAGTAAAGTGGTACTTCCGGTTGAGGAATTTTGACAGATAACGCACAGTCAGATCGCATGGTGATACCTAAACGGAATATTAAGTTTCAGTTTTCTACGGTTTTTCGTTTTAGAGCTATGCTGTCCACATACATACACACACACACACAGACCATTTGCTAAAAACCACTTTTTTGGACTCAGGTGACCTCAAAATGGATATTTCCGGTGAAAACTCGATATCGAAAATTTGACACGATTACAATACTTCCTCTTACTAGGAGGAGTAAGAGAAAGTAAAAATATAACATCAATTATTAATAAGTATTAGTTATTTAGTATTTAGAATAATGAAGAAAAGAATTTAATAAAAAAACTCCTTAAATGTCAAGTAAAAAAAAAAAAAATAATTACTGCCCCCAATATAAAGTACACCAATCTATTTATATACATACACCAAGGTATCATAATGTAAAGTAATTCATAACAAAATGAACTTTAACCTTTCCTTTTCTAAATAAGTTTATTTTATTTGACTTTTTTTTTCCGAACCTGAATATATTAAAATGTGTAACTACTTTGATAAAGTAGCCACATGTCAACCTTATGATTAAAAATTATATACCAATATATAATATGTTGAAACGCAATAATATAAGACAAATTTAATGAATATATAATATATATATATATATTTATTTATTTAAAACTATTCCTTCATTTATAATTATGGCACTTTGAATAGCTTTACCTAACCTTTCGCAAAAAAAGAAAGAAAGTCGTAAACTACAAAATTAGTTCCAAGAAATTAATTTCAACGCAACATTAACTTCCAAAATATTATGTTCATATCCTGTTCAAAAAATCTCTTTCACTACACCCCCGCCCACAATTATACCCTTTAATATAAAAATAAATAAATAATTAAAACGAGAAATAATTTCCCTGTTAATCTGCCACCAATCTGCCACATTGGCGATCTGTAAAAAAAACCGTACAAAATAACATCAACTTATTTTAATTTAATTTTAAGAAGGTGATGAAGATATTAATAAAAAGTAAGAAGGTTAGTTATAAAGATAAAATATTTGCTACAGATCTATATTATGTTAAGTAATAATTAACCTGGTTTATGATTTAGTACAAACTATTAAATAAAAAGTAGTCTGTGCCAAGTGATTAATTATAAAAATGTGTTAGAATGGACAATTTTAAGAAGATAGACAGACAGACTTAATAAATGTATACATATAAACAAACAGTGTTCATTCATAAGTTTTTTAGGTTCTATGGTTTATGTGTGTTTTTTTGTATAATATGTTGAGTAGTACTTTTTTTTTGTATAATTATAATGCTCACAATTTAACTAATCATCATTGGCTTAGCGGATCATCTCTGTCGATTAATAGAAGTGGTCCTTTATACTTTGCCCAATTTTATTTCTAATTATTTCTATTCAGATTCCTTTTTTTCGTTATGCACAACCGATATGCAATCGCAAAAGTAATAAAAACAAAATGTAAAAAAAAATAGCCTTCAATTTGATGTGTCAAAATTTGCACCCAGCTCCCTAATTTTCGGATAATTCTGTTGGAAACTTCCAAAATTGGAGAGTTATCAAATGCGTGACTTCATTATCACACTCTATTCAGTTTCAAATGAATCGTTTTACTACGCTAAGAAGAAAAACCCAAACGTAAATTGGAACAAATTATTTTCATTGCTACCATTGCGCATGCATGTGTAATGGAATCAGATATTAGATGAAATGGGATCGTTTGATGTGTGATTCCTGGAGTAGCAGATGTCTTGAAGAGGGCGGAAGTTAGTTTGAGAGATTTGGAAGTTAATGCTCGAATTATTAAACGGTTTTTTTTATATAAAAATAAACTGTATTTTAACAATAATTTAAACGTGATAAATGGTAACTAATAACTATAATAAAATACTTACTAATAAATAGAAGATAAATAGCTGATAATTTAGAATGGTTAAAATAACGAACTAAAGTGCACCACTACGAGAATGATAAGTTGAATATAACTGTGAATTGCCGCTCGTGTATAGTTTGGTCGTAGATGATATAATAATCCTTTCGTCGTATGTCATAGGGTTTTTATATACTGTTGTTCACACTCACACCAAGATATCTGTCTTAGTGTGCGGCCTTGTGCGACCTTCGTAGTTTTCTGACCTTATTTAGTGGCCATACTTATCGCGGTGCCTGCCTTTGAGGTGAGAATTGATGAAAAGGCTTTGTGTTTGTTTGGTTGACCGCGGCTGTCGGCGGCCAACAGTGTTACTGTTTTCACCCTTTGTTGATTATTTCTTTGGCGTACTTTGCCGATGTCAATGACTTTGCCATGTCATTACACATGTAAGCTTTAGAATATCGTAGCACAGTTAAGCAAAGTGTAGTAGCTACTACAAATTACAATCTACAGTTTCGTTAGTTGAGATGTAGTTAAATTAACAGCTTATAAATGTGATTGTAGTTGAATATGTGGATGGCTCCGCAATGCTGGAGATAATATCTGGGAATTTATCTGGGAAGTAATAGCATGCATATTTGTGATGTTTCTGGACGGTTTTGAATTTTCGCCCATAGTCAGAGTAAAGTAATTAACTTGGTTAACTTTTCTCTGACGATAGATGAAAATCCGAAACCGACCAGGAGCATGTCTCCCAGATGTAATTGTGGTTGCTTTTACATTTTATTTTTTTGCAACTAAAGTTGAAACTTATAATTAGAACTGATAGTTGAGAAAAAGTAGATGCAAAAGAAACTATCAACTTGTATGTAGTTAATAGTTGTAATTAGCTATAAATCTGGCAATTATAACTTCTTAATTTTTCTTTTTTTATCAGTACGTATTTTTGCTTTACCTAAATTATATTTCCAAATTAATTTTTTAATTTCTAACATACAAACATGTTCTGATTCATATTTGGCAAAAAATGTCACGAATTCAATCTCATCATTTCAAAAGTAATTACTGTAAACAAAAATGATAACTACAATTACAAGTTGGAAATTTCCAACTACTAGTTGTTAAATTCTATCTATATTATTCTTTAATCATAAAACATAATTACAAAAACAACTACCAACTGCATTTTGTAATTGTTGCAACTACTAAAATACGAATTGTCAGTTAAAACAACAGTTAACTACTGCCTAACTTGATCTTCCCAGCAGCCTTTACAGTTCATTGTCCGGTGATGGGCTGTGTTGTCTGTAATGAGAGAACACTGTCCGAAGGCCGACAATGCACTGAAAAGGTTAGGAAAAAAAGTTCTAAGATTTTCAAGTATTGAAAAAAAACCCACAGAATTCACAATGAATTTTGTGTGGAGATATAGACAAGCTGCATGAAAGAAGAAAGTCCCAACGAAATTAAGGATGATAATAGAAGGCTTGGAGAAGAGCCGACAAGGAAATGGTAGGCTAAAGGAGACATTCGTGAATTGGGATTTGAAGTGGCAGAGTATAAGCAATTGCTAGCCATTATAAAACGAACCAAGTAAATACATAAGAAAGTGTAATGGTACCGTAAAGATAATGCAACCGCAGCAGAGAGAAGAGAGGCCCTCTCTGGTTAAAAGAGACTACTCTCTGACTTAGGCAGGCTAGAGTGGAAGAACCTGTGTATATAAGCCAGTGGGAATCTATCTAGAGGATATCTATCAGATACAACCATACAACTGTACATCGCATCATGTCATATCTTTACTCTCACCATTCATTCTATCATTTTCATTATAAAGTCCAGTGCAGTTAGTGTAAACTTAGCTACATTATATTAGTGTCTTCATATCTCTTCATTTAATCAAACCTAATTTCTCTCCTCAACAATCCCATTATAAAAGGATAGAAGAAAATGACTGCTACCTATAAAACTTGCTTGAAAATAGAAGCAGGTGCGTATCTTAACCATCAATACGGCAGGAAACTATTGTGAGTTAAAAGTCACTAAGATAAGCCAAACTTCTGCGGGAATTTTTCTTCATTTAGGAATTCTAATCTGATTTTCCGAGGATTGTACTAAAAGTATATGTCTTTGGAAACTCTTTTAAAACAACAGTCTATCAACTGTGAATACTATCTTTATTTCTTTGGCCATAAAATGGCCGATATGATCGAAATTGTTTAAAACTCTTGAGCACACAGCTTGAGATTATTATGCAGTTTATATATTCATCAATCATGAGAAACATGCCATTTTCCCGATCTTCTAGCTGCCATAAGAGTAGATGCAAAATCATATTTATCAGCCATTGCATCCTTCAAAAGGCATATATTAATATTAAACATTAGCTCCATATAAATTTATATAATTCTAAGTAACAAATTTACATAAATACTGATTTACAAAGTATCCAACATTAAACTATAAAACAAGATCATCAGTTAATGAATGACATATTCATTAATCATAGAAAATTTAATGACAGTTTCAAAAAAATTATTTCCTTTAAACAAAATAAAAAAATATTTCAATTAAAATATAGGGTTATTGATTTTTCAAGTAATTGATGTTTTAAATAAACTCAAGAGTGTGAAGAAAAGAAAGAAAAAAAAAAAGAAGTAATAATTACAAATCGAGAGGAAGTAAAGAGTTTAAATAAATAAGTAAGAGAAGGTGTGCCTTTAAAACGAAGGTATTTATAACAATTTATGCAGCCTGTCACAATCCACTTCAGATTATACTTATTTAAATATTTCACTTTAAGTCATCACTTAAATCCTTTGAATTAATGGCAAAAAAAAAAAGGAATACAATATAAAAATATGCAAACTGGGCTTCACATTATTAATTTTTTTTTTTTTTTTGTATTTTGTTAATGTAATCAATTCTACTTATACTTAAAAAAAAAAAAAGAAGAGACAATAAAAGTAAATCAAGCCTTAGTTATGCTTAATGAAGCATGAATTATACTGAGTTCTTTGAATGAAATGAACCAGAATGATCCTTAGAATGAAGTAATACTAAGTATTATCCTGGCAGGAGGTGGAAGGATACTGTGGCCTTTTTCTTTTATGATTCTTAGCGTACCTTTTGGCTACCTGTACAAAATATATAGCCTGACACTGACATTTCTTCATAGCTCTTAGAATAACTTATAGGATCAATGCAGGGTATTAGGTTAAACTGGCTAAGAATATCACGCGGGAACACCTTTGTTGCTATTTTAGAGAATTCTGCAGGTGTCCCTTATAAAATGTAATATTAATACATAAATCTGTACATTTTAATGTAACATACAAAAAAGAACTTTTATTTATTTTTGAAGTAATTTCAGAAAAGTATGATATGACCTGAGTAAAAGAAAAAGGAAAAGAAACTAAAATGAGAAATGAGTTAAAAGTTTTTGCAGGAGAGAACTTGACAAATATCGCAAGAAACAAGACGATAATGAGAGAAATGGGAGAAGCTACTTTTGTCCAGTCTTTAGGTTTAATGGCCTAGGTTCTAAGAAAGTATCGTAATGCTTATTATTTAAATATTAAACAACAAAATTCATTTAGTATTCAATTTAACTTAAAAAAAAAAATATATAAAATTCATTTTGGTTTTATTAGTCCCGCTGGTATATGCACAAGAACATTATAATTAATTTATTACTAATTTTTATATTAATAAAATATATTATGTGTTTTTCTTATTATTGGCTTATTTCAAGGAATATTTGGAGGTTTGGGGGATAAAGGCTTCTGTGGTGGTTGGTTCCGCAGAGCTGGAAAGCATTAGAGACATTTTCCGTGATAGCCTGCTTCATTTTGTGGTCATCGACCGGTTTTGGGCGTTCGCCCATAACTGTCTAAAAACGTATCCTGAAGATGGGCGAACGCCCGAAACCGGTCGGTGACCACAAAATGAAGCAGGCTACCATGGAAAATGTCTCTGATGATAAAGGCTTCATTTATTCTTTTAGTCGTCATATTATACTATTTATCAAGACATCACGAAGGGACAGAACTCTTGATGACCGCAAAATTAAGCATGCTAGAAGAGAGAAAAACTTAATTTACATTAACACGAATGTTTCTTACGAATGTTTCGAACATTTCTGCTGTTACTACAAGATATTATAAGGACCAATTTTCTTTATACATCAAATTTCACTCATTTGTCCTAAAATAAATATAACGGTAATATGAGGTAATATACGGCTCGAATGTTTTTCTCTACATACATAAATACCAATCACGCATAACTGAAAGATTTTACAGGGAAAACTGATTTTTTTTGGAGGTCCTGGGTGGGGGAACAGTAACTTTAAGCTTTCTTGAATAAAGTACCAAATCAGTATTATATTAGGTTTTGCCACCTATTTAATATATATATATATATATTACAAGCATTATTACAATTCCAAATTTGACGTAAATTGGTTAACTGGAAGTGCGGATTTTACAGAATAGGTTTTTGAGTTGGTTTTTTTTTTTTTTTTGGAATTTTCTCGAAAACGATTTCCTTTAAATTTGGTATACTAACAGTTATAACGGTTATAAAACCTACCATTTTTTATTTGTAATATTTTTCTGAAATAAGTATTTTTAGGTTGTCTCTGAGGAATGTGAGACGTTAAAATTATGTGTTTATTCATTATTAGTGCTCTCTAAAATGCAGTCATTCTCTAACGGCCTCGACTGGTAGGTTGGCATTGTCCCCTCCCACCGCTTTACTTATGTTAGGGCAAATAAGAATTTATCATTTCATACAAGAGATTTTTTTTTTTTTGTCTTATATACGTTAATAAATACAATCAATAGTGATAAAATTTTAAATATAATATGAGATATAAACAATAATTTATTATATGATTCAGTGGTAAATTGGACGGATGAATGAGTAATGAACAGAAGAGTGCCGACAAACACGCTGATGTGGCTGTGGTTGAAAATGGAAGAGGATCTGGCTTGCTTCTAGTTAAACAGCCTGGAAACACAATTCTGTTGTGGGCTATGTGGTAGAATACCTAGCCACTTCTAGACCAATACGTTGTTACGTGGTTCCTCAAGTACTATCTACGGTCGTAGCTTAGAGAGAGAGAGAGAGCGAGATATGTTAGCCAAAATTTTACCTACACTATATTGCAAAATATCCTTCAATATATCTATTATGTATGTTTTATTATTAAACAGGTAATTAAGTTTTGGAAATATTACAAAACCCAAAAAAAATCGAGCATCATTGAATTAATATAATTCAGTAATTACTGATAGATAGTAAAGGGCTTTAATTATCTATGTAAACAGCAACGAAAGAGAGTAAAGAAAAGAGAAACGAACCCAAACACTCTCTCGGACTGGAATGGGAGAAACTGTATAAATACGTGACGGACAGTCCAGAGCTATACAGTTTAACACAGTTCACTATAGTTCATCATCTCGCCAGTCACTTCGTGTTATTTTCATACCACCCTTAACCTTAAGCATTCTCTATTGTAAGTCCAAAGCAGACTGTGTCTCTTTATTATTATACACATGTGTTAGGTGGAGAGAATCTAGGTCTGGTTGGTGAAATAAGAAGACGGAGTTAACACTGGTTAACTATGTATAATAATAAAGAGACACAGTCTGACTGGACATTTACAATAGAGAATGGTTAAGGTAGAGTGGTATGAAAATGACACGAAATGACTGGCAAGATGATGAACTATAGTGAACTATATTGAACTATCTTTAACTGTATGTTGAACTGTATATCTCTGGACTGTCCGTCGACCACTCCAGTCCGAGAGAGTGCTTGGGTTCGTTTTTCTTCTCTTTACTCTCTTTGTTGGTGATCTCTCTTTGGTTGCTGTTCCATCTATATTCAATCAAAATTGAAGAATAATAAAAAACTAGGTAGCATACTAAAAATAAAGCGAGAAATAGTTTACATTTCTCTTGACTCTCAAGACTGCAGGCACTACAATATTCCCGCTCATATTAAAAATGTTTAATATTGTTTAAAAAATAAAAAATATCGATATCTTATGAACAAAGAAATCAATATCGATGTTTTCAATTTTGTCTTTTAATACTTGAACCGTTTTTTGTCGTTTACTAGATGCAGTATATGTTGTCAAATTGATCTAATTTAACATAAATGCCCGAAGGACCAAGGAGTGCGCTATCTTGGTGTAATCCTTGACACTAGCCTCACCTGGAGACTACACATTAACAACAAACTACAACAAGCATACAGCCGACTGAAACAGTTATATCCACTTATAAACAGAAACACACCACTCAAACACTCCTGTACAGTACTTCTTTATAAGACGCTTCTCAGACCTCTGTTGACATACGCTTGCCCAGTCTGGATAACTGCCAGCAACACACTGACGAAACGACTTCAGACATTTCAAAACAAAGTACTCCGAATTGCTTTAAGAGCCCCTTGGTTCACCAGAAACACACAAATACACAGAGAACTAGACATTACAGATATTCACACACACATGACTAAATTAACAGACAACTTCTTCCTCACACTTCACACACTATCCTCAACGTCCCACTACAACATAGGGGAACCTACTCAATCTAGAAGACTGAAACCGCGACTCTACCAGATTTATGAATAACATATTTTACCGTTAATCTTTATGTGTAAAGCTCTTGGTGAGCTGGCCCATATTATGATTTGTAAATAAATAGAATAACATAAATGCCCATTTATATCCGATTCTATTACATATTGTAGACATTTAGAAAGATTGAACTGTCCCAAAGTTTTAACGGGCCTTCTCTTCCAAACAATAATTTCAAAATAGCTCCGATTCTGCGGTTTAAACAGATATATCACCTATATTCTATGATATTCTTCATCATACCTGCCGGTGGAGATTTTAAACCCAAACAAGTTCTTAATTCAAAGTTGCGTTGGCTGTTGAAATAAAGTCGCATTTGTCGTTTGGTTGTTCAGTGCTTTGAGTTTGGAACGTCTTTGAAAAATCCAGCAAGAAATATGTTAGAGGGATTTTCATGCCCATTGTTTAAGTAGATCTGATGTAACGAACATGTTCACTGCTATATATACTTTATCATACATCACATTCTGATAATTAATTCATTATGATAAACTGATTAATATGCATATCTCAATTAATTAAATTATTTTTAATTGGAAGTTCCATTCCAAAACCGATATAATGGGAAGACCATTAAAGAAGTTGTCGAATAAAAATAATAAAAAAAAGACAGATTAAGGGATGAAAATAAAAAGCCAATATGAGAAGGTAATAATAACAGTAAGGGATGAAACTATTCTAGGCTAAGGGAATTGCCTGCTGAATCAACCAACAGTGTTAATGTGGTATTTAATGAAAGTAGATGGTTAAAGGCAGATAAAAAAATATATTGGAAGTAACTGGAGGGAGTAAAGAAGTGGAAGAGTTTTGGGTACTAGGTGGAAGACGATGGAAAAGAGGGAACACTGAGAGAATTCTAGTAGAAAATAAATGGGAGTTACTGTTTGGGGGTGGCCGCCAGCAGCAGCACATGCGTAAACGGTCCAGATAACGGGTGGTTGTATATTACCTAGGAGGAAAACACAGCGCGAGCCGTATTGGCCCCGCTCGCTTCCGTACCACCCTCCCAACCGCCACTGTCTCTTTTACTCTCCTAAACACCTAGCTACACCACTACTACCTTCTTCACCGCCATCTACTCCTGCTACTATTTACGAGACATCAGTGCTAAACATTGGACAATCGCCGAGACCGCGCCCGCTTTCCTACCTAAGAATTCAGGAAATTAACCTCAGTCGGCCAAGAAAAGAGAGAAGAAAAAAAAAAAACAAATGACAGTATTTCCGTTTATACTAAGGCGCTGTTTATTAAAAAAAATAAATAAACCATCTAACGTATTTTTATTCCCCCAAAAAAAAGTCGCACAAAATGACATCAAATTAAAAGAAATCATCAAATTTGATTGACCATAATAAAATTCATCTAAACTTTCTGAAGGATAAAAATTTAATCTTTGCTAATTATCATAAAGATAAGCTCTGAAAAGCATGAGCAAAAAAGATTATTTATAAAAAGCAATGAATACTTTTTCGTTCTCGAGTTTAAATATTAACTTCAAGAGATGTAGATCGAGAATTGAAAAGCATCTTTCTCGATTATTGAATACTTAGTGTTTTCTGCAACGTTTATTAATTAATTAGCTTTCATAGCCCTTTCTGTGAAAAATAGTTTTTCCATCGATCTCTTAAAATGCATTTAATTTACGGAGTACTTCAGACTTCAACAGCTAACATTCAAGATATTGTTGGATGAAAGAAGAAAAGCCTATTTAAGTCTTGAAGAGCTTATTTAAACACTTATATACTCGAAATCACAATAACAACGCTTTTTGGTAGTATTTACACATTTAATTAAATAATATCTCTGATGCTTTCCAGCTCTGCGGAGCCAACCACTATAATTAAACAATAGTTAACTTTTTCATAATAACCTTTCAATAAAAATTATTAAGAACTAAATTTTTTACCCAACATAACCAAAGCAAGGATTTTCTAGGGAGATAAATAGCTTCTAGATTTAGTGTGTTCGAGATTTGCGTTTCTTAATTAATCTATGATGAAAAGAAACTTGCCTCAATTTTACAGCTATCTCTTACGTTGATACTTGTTGTTAGATACAAAATTTATTTCTTCGAAATTTTTGAAAAACAAGAATGGTTTCCAAATAAATTTTTTAAAAAAGAAGAAAAATTGTGGTTTCTCTTAAACGGAAAAATTTTATATAAGGAGAAATATCTAAGCAAAAACCAAAAGACTTTGACCTAAGGAATCCATACCGGAAGTTCGGCCTGCTTCACCCTGAAACATTCTGTAAATTCATCTACAATTTGTAACTAATTAACTCATCGAGCCCTTCAACTTAAGTCTCACAACTTCTTAGAAATTGTCATCGATACCTAAGGGTTCGTTACCGATCTCGTTGGTAACCACTAGTTTAGAAGTTATGTACATTAAAAAAAAAAAAAGGCCAGACCCAAATAATTTTGTGTCCCCGGAAAGGTTACTTGTGCTTACCTATACAATTTCTGTTTGTGGCATTGCTAAATTATCTCGCCACAATAAAGACCTCTTACTTTCATCCAGTGTACATCAAGATAACCAATTGCTTAATGCGAACAAGTAAAATAGAAAAACTAAGATAATTTATATTTAAAAAATAAAGTAAACTAATTATATAAATTTAAGATTTATACAAAAATCAATGTATATGACAATAAAACAAGTACTAAATATTAGAAAAATTAAAAATAAGAAAATGAAAACTTCATTTTGCAGTTAATAGAATATTCAATCCACTATTGAGGAAATTCGTCAAGGCTAGGTTAAATGGTGAGTTTAGGGATGAGTAAGTCCGAACTCGAAGAAAGTTAGAGGAGAGCAAGTAAACACACAGCTAATTTAAACAATTTATTAATGTAATTGAAGGCTAGAAACTCACAACGGTTTGATGAATTCTACGAATTATAAGAAAATATTGAAAGTAACATCCAATCCAACTACGTAATAACTATATCCCTACAAGTCTACAAAGAAATACCAATATTCTGTCCAGAGTGGAACTTGACAAAAGTCCATGATACTGATATTTCGGAAAGGAGGTAGATTATCCTCTGCTGAACATTGACATAACACTGAACCCATGGGTATCGTAGTCACTTTAATTCCCAGGCTCTCGTTCTCTGCCTATTTTAGGGGAAAAGGTGCTCCTACTGCAAGCAGGAGTCAACAGAATTAGGAATAATTTTATTTCTAAGTATTTAATCTCGCTTTGCTCCAAAATCAATTTATTATCAGATGTTTGTCGTTCAATATTTGTTATGCCTATCAGGTCTGGAGTGTTTAGCACCACAAGGAGGTGGAAACGGCCCAGAGGTTCTTTATTAAGAAGCTGTTTGCCCTCCCTGATTGGACACCAAATTTTATGTTGTACTTGGAAACCTCGGTTGACCTGATTTTCATTATTAAGTTGATTATGTCAGAAAAGACTTCTCTCTCTCCAATTCTCGTTTTCCCATAATTACGGCAATATGAATAAGAACACCTCTTGGTTTCTTCAGTGGAAATCGCTATTTCGTACGTACAATCTGGAGTGATGTTTCTCTGAGAAACGTTTTACAGACTATGTCTAAAAGCTATTATCCAGAATCAGTTTTCTTTTCGGGAAGAGTCCTTGATGTCTGCCCAATCTTCCACTCGGTTATTTAAGTTACGTGGAGAACGGCTTTACTTGAATTATATCAAATGGCTTGATAGAGAAATTGACAACTGTCCTTTGTGTGCAATTCCAGGCCCACGGAAAACGTTTTTCACTTTGTGGCACAATGTACAATTTTAACTGAAACAAGCTTCCTCTGGTTGGATCACCCTTCCCTTTTCTGATCTCAAATCTACTTTCACCTTCTGTCCCGTATCATATAATTACTAATATACTTCTATTAAAACTAGTCATTACGTTCATAGGATGAATACTATCATACCAATAAATACATTCATCCTTATAAATACATTCATTCTGATGGCAATCGTGCAAACAAATTATAAAACTTTGATGGAATACTGAATAAATTCCTCGTAATTTGTACTATATTACAGTATATTACAATATTTACACAATAATCTCATTCACATTCATAAGAGTGCCCAGTTGCAAACCCCAGTTCAGACTCGATTTAAAATAATGCAGCGAAGGCCTCCCAAACGACCAAAAATTTGCTACGAACTTGTCGAACAGTTTAATTACTAATTAACTAATTTCTTCTACTTAACTAATTTTCTTGTAACTTTTGAATTCATCACTTTATAACTATTGATTAATTTATGTCATTTACCTAACAAGGTTTTCTTATCTTATTTTCTAAATGTTTTCTTTCCATATACTCTTCACGTCAATCTCCGGATCTCAACCCATGCGTAAACTACTTACTTATTTAAAAAAAATTGTATTTATACACTAGTTATTTTATAAAAAAAATATTATTATTAATTTCTATAACAAAACTAACTAAAAATGCAATATTGTGTCATAAAGTAAAATCAATACAAATTTATATAAGTTTATGTTCAAAGGCTGTTAAAAATTTTAGTTAACATTACATTTTAGCGTCTAATTTTTTTTTTTTTTTTTTAAATATCGCCAAATGAACCATTGCAAAAACTAACCCCGATAAATATATAAATCTTTTTTTTCCCTTTTTAATTAAATCTTTAACGCAGACTCCAATCTTCTAAAATACTAAATTGATCAGAATGACAGTTGACATAAAATAAGATACCTGTAATTTAATATCTATTTTGGTTCACATCTGAAAATTATTATAGCGCTTCCCCTTGTGTGGTTTTAAATTATATCCTGGTAGAACTGTTATTAACTTAACCACCCATTTACCAATTTACTTCAAATTTTATGTTTAAAAAAAAAAAAAAAAAAGAAATAGTGCCTTAATATTTATCTATAATATGCCAAAAAATAAAAAGAATAAAAAAAATTAAGTATCATCACAATTATATTATTATTGTATATAATATATATTACTGTTAATATATTCTATCTTACTTATTCAATGTGTTAATCAAATAAAAAATTCATTTGTTACATTAAGAGACGTGATTTTTGTGTTTTCTAATTTTGCGTAGGATGATGTTATTGTATTGGAGTTAAGTAAAATATTTTGTTTTTTTTAAACAATAAGACATAGTTCATATTGTTGTCATAGTTTGTTGTAGTATACTATGGTACTGATTGTGTTTCTACACTGCTACGGTTTGTTATACCCACGCGCTATTTCTTTTTTTTTTTTTCTTTCCTCTATATTTCAAGTCTACCTTGACTGATTTTGTAAGGAATTTTTTTTTTTTTTGTAACTTGTTACTTTAGTATAACATTTGGACTTAATGATATATATATTACATTATATATATGTATTTAAATTAGATCTAAGTTTCACGTTTCTTCTGTAAGTTGTACTAGTGGATGCTGAAGTAATCTATACTTCAGTTGGATATAATGACGAAATATGTCTACTAGTTTATAGTATGGTCGTTTTCTTAATGATCATTAATTCAAATGTACACTCGTGTTTAATGAATCTTTAAATACCCACATCTTTAGCATATTTTTTTTTTATTTTATACTTTAATAATGTTTTTATCATTAAACTAGACTTTAAAAAAAAAATCTGGTAAACTGAGTCAAATTGTAAGCTTAAATGTCTAAACTGATCAACCAATATAGAAATTTATAAGTTCCTCTCATGTACTTTAACAAAAACAAAAAAATAACAAACAGTTTAACAGAGCGTCATATTAACTTGAAACTTGAAAAATAAAAATTTAAATTATTTAATTATTTCAATAACTACCAGTAAGGCTTACAATGTAATTTAATAAAATTAAAAAGTTTAATATAGACTTTAATTAGTATATAAATGAAATCAAATTAGTTGTTGCGGTGGTGGTTGGTTCCGCAGAGCTGGAAAGCATCAGAGACATTTTCCAGGATGCGTTTGTCAGACAGTGTGATAGCACAGACTTGCACAGAGCAAATTCAGTTTATACACTCAAATGTGTAAACTATAAAAAATGAATGTGTAAACTTGAATTAGCTCTGTGAAAAGTCTGTGTTATCACACAGTCTGACAAATGCATCCTGAAGATGGGCGAACGCCTGAAACTGGTCGATGATCACAAAATGAAGCAGGCTATCACGGAAAATGTCTCTGATGAAATCAAATTAATTTAAGGAAGACATAATTGCAGAAGAAAGCAAAAGTATGGTATGAAACGCCATACTTGGGGAAGGAAATTCTGGGTTAGCGTACTGAACTCCCACCCGGAAGACCCGGGTTCGAGTCCAGCTGTGCTTCCCTTAGATTTTTTCTTCCTAGGAGCCACTACAGCTCACTGTCCGGTGATGGACAGTGTTGTCTATAACTGTCATCTATGGCCAATGACCATAGATGTTGACGCACCTTAAATAAATAAAAAAAAAAAAACAGCAATACTAGTTTCTCATATTACAATTATATATAAAATTGGCACAATTTCCTTAAAATGGAACTTTTACTCATTGTTCCTAAGATAAATATAGAGGTAGTGGGAGTACATGTATCTACACATGGCAGGCAATACTTGAAATAATTATATTTAGCCCAGAAGACAGCGCCCAATAACATTTGAAATTTAACGCAACAGATCCTTCAGTATCCCACAAATCTATTTTAACAGTCCAAATTTTTGCCAAATTAGCTTTCCAAGTTTAACATCGTTTTAGCCGTTTCAAAGAAAATTCCAAAAAAAGACAAGAGAAATTATTTTTATTGGCCGGCAGCTTATTTCTACCTTACAATAATTACAATACTAACATCGGACTCCTTTGTTAGGCTCGAAACAGGATGAATACATACAGAATTCAAAATATTTAAAAGGATGTTGGGATGGTACCGACTGCTACTTCGGATGTCAGATTCTCGGTTACCAAAAATGTGTTACCTTAGGCTACTTGAGCTAAGTCATTTTAAGTTGCCATTCAATTTGGTGCTGAGTCTTAGAAAATATTTAAATTGTATCGGTGCTGATTTCGTTTGGCAAGCTCAAAGTTAGGGAAATACTTTCAGATAATTATAATGCGTTACTGGAATCGTTAAAGAACAATTTGTATAGTAAGGATGTAGAGTTCGTATTGAATAACCGGTATAATCTCCTCTACAGAAATCTTTGTAGCTTCAGTCCTAAAGAAATTTATCTCCAGTATAATGTGAACATTAACATGTTAAGACTAATCGCTCAATTACGTTTAGTATAAAAAAAAAAAAATGTACCATATATTTGAATAGAAGCAAATATTTGTTTGATTCACAAAATATTTGTAAATTTTGTACATTCAATGCAACAGATGATTTAATACATGCAATTATAATATGTCCTGCTTATGCGAATCGCAGGAAATTGTATAAAAAATAAGTATTTAACACACGATAATGAAAATGAGAATTTCATAAACTTACTTACATTTACAGAATCAGATAATATAAATAAAATAAAAGATATATATTTATTCCGTCTTTATATATTTCAAATAAGGAATGACTTAAGTTAATTATTTTCCATACTTGATGATTTGATTTTTTTTTCTTTTCTTTTTTTTTTTTGATGTTTTATTTATTATTTGTAATTATATCTAAGCTTAGTATTAAGGTCAACTACCCTCTGTATACCTTTGAAAGGTGCAAACAGTTGTAAAAAATAAATAAAAATAAAATAATTACAATACACATAATGCGATATTCACTTTTACAATCATACACACTATTTGTGACAGTGATAATTAGCTGTTTGTGTATGTCTTGTGGCAGTTTTGGTCTTTTTCAGTCTTCGTTGTGCTGTTATTAGTCCGAGTCTATGGTCTGCCCCAGGTTTCCATATTGGGTAAGTTGTCTAAAATTTTTGTATTGTTCTGTCCCTGAATTCTTTTAAGCATGATAATTGTAGCTCCCTACGTAAGGTTTCAGTTTTTTACACCTCTATACTTAGACCGCTAATAACGTACGCCTGCCATATATGGCTACGAGCTAACAAGAGACTGCTCTAAACAGACTACAGATCCTCAAAAACAAAGTGCTGCGTATCGCCTTGGCAGCACCGTGGTTCATGCGGAACGAAGAGCTCCTAGACCAAAACCTAAATCTGAAACCTTATCAAGAAAAGAAGGGCTGATATTGATGAGACTGAGAATAGGCTACAATCGTCTCACATGTTCTTATTTATTACAAGGGGAAAATCAAAAACAGTGCCCAAGGTGTCAGTCACACTTTAGAGTACAACATATTCTTGAGGAATGTCTCAGACTGCAAGTCTATCGAGATAGAACAGGTTTGCCAAATAATATGTAGAATTGTTAGGACCACGATTAAAATATAAAGACCAATTATTTACTTATTTTAAATATTTAGATATCTATTTTAATATTTAGGTTTTGGTCTAGGAGCTGTTCGTTCCGCATGAACCACGGTGCTGCCAAGGCGATTCGCAGGACTTTGTTTTTGAGGATCTGTAGTCTGTTTAGAGCAGTCTCTTGTTAGCTCGTAGCCATATAGGGCAGGCGTACGTTAGTAGGGGTCTAAGTATAGAGGTATAGAGAAGTCTAGTGCATTGTGGTTTTATTGGTGTACGTCTGTTTGTGAGTGGATAGAATTGTCTGACAGTTTGATAAGACTGTCGCAGTTTTAGAGTTATATGAAGAAAAGAAAATTTCAAATAACTCAAACATTAATAAACTTGGGATTCTAGCAAATGTATAATGTATATTATTACATAATTTAATATACCTTAACATTATATAGGTTGTAGACCTATATTTCTAAATAAATTTCCTTAAAATGGAACTTTTACATTGTTCGTAACATAAATATAGAGTTAGTGGGAGTACATGTATCTACACGAGGCAGGTAATACTTGAAATAATTATATTTATGCCAGAAAGCAGCGCCCAATAACATTTGAAATTTAACGCCAGGTACTTTAGAAGTTATTGCTCGGCAAAAAATCAATTTTCTTGGAAAATTGTTTCAAATAAAAGTGATATGCATTATCTGTAAGATGATGTATGAAGTTTAGAAAAAATCGTAGGACCATTTTCGAGAAAAATCGCTCTCATTGTATGTAGAAGCATGGTAGGCGGCAAAACTTAGAGCGTTCCTCTAGAACCATTGTATGTAAGTGTTTCAAGTATCTCTTTTGACAAGTGATTCATTTTTTTTTTTTTTAATAGATTTTTAATCTTTTATAATATAAACTTAATATTCAAGCAAAAACGAATTTCGAAAATCTGAGACGCGAACATTTTTTTTTTTTTTTTTTTTTTTTTTTTTTTTTTTTTTTAAAGCAATAAGACAAAATAAAAATCAACTGTCATTGAAACTTTAGTATACCAAATTTATCTAAATTTTGGCTGTTCGTAAGTCCTATTTTATTCCAGTTCTAATTTTGACTCTGACTGCAATAAAATTCAATTCTCAATGTTTTAGGATATAATGAGGAAGAACAACGAAATATATAAGGGTTGTAAAATATATACAACACTAAAATAAATAAATATTTCTATGTGTCATTTATAAATATAGAATAGTTGGAGAAAATCAAGAAGAATTCTTTATGAAAGTGAACACTTGTTATTATTGTTTGTTGGTTAGTTTCTCTTAGACTTTATCCAGTACAATTGGGTTGGGCTTTAGAAGTGGACAGCAAAACAGCATCCAGCCAAGAAAAAGGAAAAGAAGGAAATAAAAAGATAGAGAAAGCAAGAGGTAGTGGGGAAGGGGAAAAAGGAGAAATAAAACTGTATATTTTTTATGGTTTAAGGAGGAGAACGAGCTGCGCACAACAAGCCGTATGGAACTGGTTTGCCCTGCACATACCACCGCACACTCAGCCTATACACTCCTCACTTACTATCCTTCAAAATCTAATTTAACCATCAGACGAAATAAAAAAAAAAAAAAAAAAAGACGAGTTATACTCTG
The DNA here is from genome assembly GCA_011037195.1 of Triatoma infestans. Classification (NCBI taxonomy): domain Eukaryota; kingdom Metazoa; phylum Arthropoda; class Insecta; order Hemiptera; family Reduviidae; genus Triatoma; species Triatoma infestans. Next base: position 21,970 of record JAAEAF010006548.1, on the reverse strand, counting down.
AAGAGATGAAGAGAAAGGTAGACAGATACAGTGGTAGTATGTATGTGTATGTGTGTGTTGTGTGCACGATGGATGGAGAAGGAAGCCGCCGCGCTTCATATACTACAACAGGGAGCAATAGATAGAACCAATTTTTCGCGTTAAGACTATTGTTGTATACGGGTCAGATAAAGAGAGAGAGACGCCAATGTATGTGTAACATAAAAGACACGGGGGGGAGGGAGCGGGTGATATCCACTCTCCCTACATTTACGCACGCTCACAACAACCATTGCAAAACTTCTCCACACCGAACCTAGGGTCCTCTAGTGGTTGGATTTATGGCGCGATAATAGCTTAATATACGTGTTGTAAAACCGCTCTTTTATAAATGTGAATTATATAAATAAATAAAAATGGGAGAAAGCTTCTTACTCCTCGATCCCTAATTCCGACAAACCGACAGTGCTACCTGCTTTAACTGAGCTAACATAAATGACAGCTTGTCAATGTTATTTAAAAAAAATAAAATAAAAAGGACAACTAACAAATACCAAATATTCATACAGCAACAAGTACGAGTATATTTCTTAAAAATCATTTTAAAATTTAACAGAACCAAAAATATGTATACATACCACATTTTAGATAAATGTAAGAATATTCAACACTTCACAAATTTTCCTTGCATTTCAATGTCTATACGGTTTCACGGTTCAAATAAATGTAAAATTCCAACTAAAGTGGAGAACTGTCGTCTACCAGTTTTTGGAATAGAATAAAAGTTGTGAAAGTCTCAGGAGAGTAGCGGGAATTGATAAGTGGTAAAATGATGAACACACAAACTCACTATTGCGCTATATTACATAAATGATTTTTAGCGATATTTTATGAGAAGTAAATAGAGGATAGAGTGCCGAACGAAAATTGATGATGTTGGTGATGAACGTAAGAACAGAGCGTTGGCTGTGCTCTTCAAGCGAGCTGGTTAGTTAGATGGATACAGTGGCTAGATTGGTAAAAACTCTCTGGCCTGTATAAGTTCACTGGACAGAAAGGGAATTGAAACTTATAACTGCTTGTTATAAGCAGTTTGAATAACTCTGGAGAGTTGTGTTGTAGACTCACAGAAAGTTCTTGAATGCTTGTTTGGCTGTTTTCTTCTTGGTAGCTTATTTGACTTCTTCAAATCTTGGTTTAGCTCTTCGATGTTAACCCATCAAGTTTGATCTTACTACTTACTAAACCTCACAGATGGCCGGCTTCTTGTTCCAGTTTGGTGCCTACCTCGTAGAGTGTGAGCTAAACATAGCATAATGGAAGTTTTTCAAAATGGCAGCCAATTAGTCAATACAGTGCAGTGGACATAAAAGAAGGAGTAATGCCTAGATACTAGCGCTTGCTACGACTGCTATTGACAACGTAAAGTCTAGTGCTCTTCCGTTGAATTTTACAACATGGGGCTTGATTCCATTACAAGACCAATATTGAGCACTCACTAGATAGCTTTTAATAAAAGCAATACCTGAAAAATTTTAATACCTAAGAAAGGAAAATAATTGAATATATGGGTGGGTTCGCAATGCTGGATAACATCTGCTATTATATCCGTCGTAGCATGCATATTCCTTTTATTTCTGAACGGTTTCGGATTTTCATCCATCGTCAGAGCAAATTTATTAGTTCGTGTAGACAGTTCATTTCAATCCAATGTTTCTGTTACACTCGACACTTGTTGGTTTGTTGATACGTTGTGGATATAAGAATTCGACCAAACGACCTGAAATTTTTCGTTAAGAAAGTTATAGATGAAAAACGGCAAAAGAATTGGGAAAATACAAAGCCAAAATTAAAGATAGTGATGCCTACTGTTAGTGGAAGGAAAACTGAAACCTTATCAAGAAGAGAAGGGCTGATATTGATGAGACTAAGAATAGGCTACAATCGTCTCACACATTCTTATTTATTACAAGGGGAAAATCAAAAACAGTGCCCAAGGTGTCAGTCACACTTTAGAGTACAACATATTCTTGAGGAATGTCTCAGACTGCAAGTCTATCGAGATAGAGCAGGTCTGCCAAATAATGTGTAGAATTGTTAGGACCACGATTAAAATATAAAAGACCAATTATTTACTTATTTTAAATATTTAGATATCTATTTTAATATTTAGGTTTTGGTCTAGGAGTGAAGATTATAATATTCATTATGTTATGTAAACTTTATATAATCTTTTAATTTAGTATTGTATAGAAACATATGTATATTTATTTGTCAATAAGATTGTATATATTGTTTTTTATATAGGTTTAAGAGCAACTGGTTGCGAAGAATATAGAGTATTCCACCTCCAATAGTGAGTGGTAGATGTGTAAAAGTGTAAATGGTGTTTATTTTGGGATGAATGTATTTATTGGAATGAGTGTATCTATTTGTGTGATTCTCCTATGATAGAGATGTTAGAAATAATGATTGAGAGCCGTGACTCAAAAAAAAAAATTGTAGAAATTCCATGTTTGCCAATGGAAAACAAAATGCAATTAACACTAAGCCACTTCTATACTCTTTCCCTCAATCAATATCTAGAAACAACCTTACCACTTTAAGTATAATAAAATTATACTTGAACTTTATTTATCATTTTTAACAAACTAAACTTGTTATTCTCTAACAGTTTGGGATTTTACGTCTAATTATCCAAATTAAGGACAGACAACAGTAACAACAACAAATGAATGTTGTTGTTAATAATAAACCTATTTCCTTTATATAATAAGAAATAAAACACTAAAAATGAAATAATAAATATTTCCTTTTTTTTGCGATGTTATAAATAACAAAAGGTAAACCTTACAATTAGTAACTACACCGCCGATATAAACTTCCGGTTGAGGGGCTCTATAACAGGAAGAGATAATATTAACTACTTTCTTTCTAACTTTTTAAATTCATCAAAGGAAGGTACATTTATTTGACGTTGAATCGTTGTTGTTTTGCCTTATAGTTTTTTTTTTTTTTTTTTATAGATAAAATTTAATATTGATTTTATAATAATTATCTAAATCTTCCAAATAAGAAAAAATTATTAAAACTCTGTCAGATACTAAATTATGATTGGTAGTTTAAGAAAATTGCAATCGTTTAATATGAATACAAAGGTTTCAATTGCAGACCCTAGTTATCATTATATTTGTAGGGGGATATTCCATAACTAAAGAGACACTGAATTGCACAAATCAAAAAATATCTTTTTTTTTTCAATCTCAGCGTTCTCACCGTACCCGTACCCTAAAAGAAGGCACCTGAAGAAGGGCAACAATGGTACCCGAAACGTAGAGCAACAAAGAATTCTTTTTCTTTAAAAACTCCTCTGGCCATTGCCGTACAAACACTTATTATAATTTGAATGTCTGACGATATGAATACCTACCATTATAAAAAAAAAAATTATTAAATAGTATTTGAACTAATTCAATAGAGAAAAAAATATAAAGTGCAATATCCACATAGTTTTCTCTCATTCTATTTTTCCAAACATCTAAGTGATTGCTGAGAGTGTGTAAACTGAATTTGCTTTGTCCATGTCTGTGTTATCACACTGTTTGACAAACGCATCCTGAAGATGGGCGAACGCCCGAAACCGATCGATGACCTCAAAGAGAAGCAGGCTATCACGGAAAATGTCTCTGATCTAAGTGAAAAACCCGAAATTTTTTACAAAACTTTCCAATTTCTTAAGTTCATTATTATATAGCTTACAAAACTGGAATGATAATTTATTTGAAAGAAAAAGTAACTTTACAGCTTCCACCAAAAAAATACATTACAATCATTATAGCCCCAAAAAAAATATTACAAATAAAAGAGATCAACTTTTTTATAAGTAGTGAAAAAAAAATATATAAAGATAATCGTTGGAACTATTTTTGGAAGACAATATAAGGAAGAATTGAGGAAAATTATTCAGTAAAATGATATTTCCGGTTAACGGATTCTGAGTGAAACTTTCATAACGTATCTGACTATCCAAATTTAAAAAAAAAAAAAAAAAAAAAAAAAAAGAATGTCAAGTCTGAACTTTATTCGACAGTTTCCATATTTTTTTTTTTTTTTTTTTTTTAAAAAAAAAAAAAGCAAGTAGCTGTTTATATGATTAGTTACAAAAAAAGAAGATAATAGTTCCGGAAAGTTGAAATATCATAAAATTGTTCACACCCACTGCGTACAACAGTTCAATTCCTTTTACGTTTTATAAAATATGAGTAAACTTCCTTTAATTTCAAAATTTAATAACTTAATTAATCGTAAAAATTAAAAAAACTAATTAATGATTATATAGAATATTTGGATATTTACAACTTGAAGCCTTAAAATTGCTTATAAATACAGCCTCTTTACTCTCTCTCTTACTTCGACTTTTTTTTTCTGTTTTTGTTTAATAATGTTAAACTTTCATGATAATAGCCACATAAAAGATATTTCGCAGCTTAACTTAGATCTGCTAATTAGAGATTCTTTTGGATAAAAAACATTTAGAATTTTATGAAGTTTTAATAGCCAAAAACAAGAAAAATAAATCAATAAGATATACGAAAATAAAAATAAAATATAAATTACCGGCCAGAATACAACAACTATTTATTTATAAAATACACATTTTATGTGATTTGAAATAAACAAAAATGATGTAAAATTTTAATATGTTTTTAATTGCTAATAAAAATAAATAAATAAATAAATAAATTGAAAATTACTAAAATAATATAAAGTATAAATAAATAAAATTGGACAAAAATATTTCCAAAAAAGTTAAATGAGATATAAATTTCCAAAGTACCCAAATTCATGGAAATAACAACACAACCATATGATAATAAAATTAAATATAAATTTATTGAATATTAACAAATAAAACTGAATTTTAACACAATTCACAGATTAACAATCACATAATTTAAAACCTCTGGTGAAAATAACCACTGAAAAAGAGGTATTTATATATATACCTACACATAATACTAAATAAAATATTGCAATACCAGGCAGATCGCTAAATAATACGAATATTATTTATATAACAAAAAAGTCTCTCTCTCTCTCTCTCTCTCTCTCTCTCACACACACACTCCCCTCTACTCGCCATGTTAAAATAACAATCAGAAAAGTAAATTTTATAATTAAAATGAATATTAATAAAACATTTGCATATAACATTTTCTACATTTATAAAATATCATACCGTAAAGGTAGAAATATATTACTAGAGAAATTTTAAATTTGTAGCAATTTTAGCATAAAATATTGAAAATGTGACCTGAAATAATGCAGAAACTAATCCCCGTCGAGCTGTTATGAATTTTACAACACACACAAAAATTATAGTCGTGCGATCTCACAATGGAAAGTTCCGAAAATTTATACGATTTTAAACAGTAGATAGAAGAATCATAATAGACTTAAAACCCACCCAGACCACTATAATGCACAAGGCCGGTTACATATCTGAGCCCGTGTGTTTCGAACAATTGACACACAAGGCAGCATTTGTGTGATTTTGAGTTTTTCACCACAAGCCTCGCGCAAGTTAACGTCATCTATGCATCGACTTGGCCCATTGTATTTCCCGCATTACGTTTAAACTGCAAAAAAAAAAATCTTAATCCTATGACTGGATTTATAATCATCATTCAAAAGTGTTTATTATAATTAACACTAACGATACACTGGAGATAAGACTATAGATTAAACGTCACGCTTCGCTTTTTCTGAAATCTATGGATGCCCGTCTACCGTACAAGTTTTACGAACATCTAGAACACTCCTGAAAGGCATGTGGTAATTTTCCTAAACAAATGCTGGATTGTTGTCGGGATAATTTTGATAGCTAAAAATTAATGAAAATAATAGGCACACTTTTAGCTATTCATCGAGTTCAATAAATTGCATCAACTTTGAAAGAAATATCCTGGCTCCTCCTTTTCGGCAAAACCCCATTATTCCAAGTTGAACTCATAACGTGTCTGTCGTAAAAAAACTGTTGGTTAAACCCAGGTCCTTTGAACTTCTAGGCTATTAAAGATCGAGAAGCGTTAACTCAAATGATTATCAGTTGATCGTAAGTTTAATCCGCACAGGTGGGACTTTTTTCCGTAAAATTTGTTGACTTTCTTTACTGATCAATTATTTATAACAGTCGATAGCTAAGAGTCAGACTGAATATAATGTTGGATCAAATATGACAAGTTCTAAATACTTTTCAAATACTAAGAGGGAAGGATTAGTTCAGTGGTTAGCGCACTGGACTCCCAAGCGGAGGACCCTGGCTCGAGTCCAGCTGTGTTGTCCTTAGATTTTTTTTTTTCCTTGGAGCTTCTATACAGCTCACTGTCCGGTGATGGACAGTGTTGTCTGTAGCGAGGCCAGTAGTGCACTGAGAAGGCTCCGGGCGCCAATGACCACAGATTTTTGACGCGCCTTAAATTAAAAAAAAAAAAATATTAAGGCATGAAATCCTTTAAAACTGTGACTATGAAAAATGAAATGGGAGATCGAGTTGAAAGAAAGAAGAATGACTCTATTCTTGGGACAAATGAGAAAAAAATAGTAAAAATAGTTGCTTTCTGCATAAAAATGTTGGAAATCTGCATATAACGATTAATTGCAATTACTAAAATTGAAAGACAAAAGGAAAAAGTCATTACTACACTCTCAACTGCGAAAACAATCCGAGTTAAATACAACAATGGCTGCAGGTCATTGCAAACTTCAAAGACATCTTACCTTAAAGACTAACATATAACCTTGGAAAATTTCGAAATTTAAGATATGACTGTTGAGTACAAATCAATGAATGTGTTTAGTGGATAATACATCAATCTCAGTAAATAAAATCTATCTGACTAGAGAAAGATTTCAAAAAATCATTAAAAGAGACGTGAGAATTGTAAAGCTGTGTTCTTAATTTTAAAGACGCTAAATTTATGTTTACTTTCAATTATTAAAAAGAAAAATTGCAAAATAAAATTCTAAACAAAAAAAGATGTAATAAATAAATTAAATTAGAAATAAGTGTAATAAATTATTTATAATTCAATTAATAACTCTTATTATTTACTATTAGGGGTATTTACAGAAAGCTAACAGAGTAAGCCAGCCGTTGAGGACCACCACCACCACCACCGTCGACAGCGATTAATATGGAAATTTACGTCCCACTTTTCCAATGAATATTCGGAATTCATTTAGCCAACCCGACCAAGGGCAAAGCAATGAAGAGTGGCGAGATAGAGAGGGCAAGAGACCATAGAGAGTTGCTCGCTCTGTTCTAATGCAAATAGGCAGGGATTAGATTTTAAACGGGCTTTCGAAAAACAATGACTTTCCCATCGGGCGCGAAAAATTCATGGCTCACCCTGAATCCCAGAACAACTCATACCCCATTCAAACTACAACGGCACTCTCCAGCCATCCTTCTTCTCAGCTCCCATTCCCCAACACCGCTCACTCGCTCTCTCTTGGAACTGAATGCCTTCATCACGCGCTCCCCCACCACTACTACTCTTCTATTCTCTCAACCAAGTATTATTCACTTTCCCCTTCACCTTGCATTGACTCCTCTTTATAAAGAGCTGTTTACCTATTCCACTACTAAACCAATCATCTTCTACTTCTACAAAAACACTTGAATTAAAAAATAAAAAATAAAATTATTAACTGACTACAATTATGGTCAATTAAATTACAAACCCTTAATTCTCTCTCTACCATCTATATTCTCTAAACTCTTACTATACACAACAAAGTCTAAAGGCCACTTTTCTTAAATTGTTATCCCTCTCTCCCTACCGTTCGAACCTAGTAAAGAATATAATTGCTATACCATTTTTTTATTTAAGAAATTAACTGTCTTATAACTGAATACTTTGCAATTATGCTATTAATCCCACTCTTCGATTGAAGATATTTTACTGTTAAAATTAATTCTTGTGTCTAAATAAAAAATACATTATTATTATAAATAATAATTACAAAATGATTACAGACAACTAGTAGTAAACAGATTTTTTTTTTAAATAAACAATATCTGCTTTTTATCTCTAAAACAGGTTTCTGGAAAAGGAAAACTTTCTGTAAAGGGAAAAAAAACAAAAAAAAATTAATAATAATAATAATAACATCTGGTATTATTGATTTGTCTATGGACACTGTCTATTATTGATTTGTCGGCCGGATCTTTTCTCATTGCACTCAAGCCCTGTCGTTACAGACAAGTACTGCCCATCATCGGTCAGTGAGCTGCAGAGTCTACTAAGAAAAGAAAATCTAAAGGTAGCACTGGATTCGAATCGGGGACCACGGCGTTGCTAGTCCAGGGCGCTATCATTGAGTTAATCCCTTCCAAATGAACTTATTACCTTCTCTTTCTGCTATGAGCAAATTTTCGAATTGAATCTCCACGCGTTTTCTTACATATTTGAGATTCCCTGACTCTGAAAAAAGGTTTTTAGAAATTGTTTCTTTCGCCCACCATGCATTGTCAGTGTCAGCACATCTCAAAAATGAAAACTAAATTGAAAGTTCAAAATTCAAACTCGGAATCCGACAGAAAGTTATCAGTTCAAATATCTCAATCGAATGTAACAGGGGTCACAAACTCATGTAAGCTACGGACCACTTGATGATTGGTAAAATTTACGCGAAACGCATCACATATGATCCAAATATTTCCTAAATACCTTAAAAATATTAATATAAATATATTTTAATGAATAAGTAATATGGGATAATTAAAAAAAAAAAATGTTGCCACTAATATAAAATTTTAATTTGAATCAATAAAAAATGGAAATAATTACATTTTAGTTGTGGTGGTTGGTTCCGCAAAGCTGGAAAGAGTGGTGTAAACTGAATTTGCTCTGTGCTAGTCTGTGTTATCCACACTGTGTGACAAACGCATCCCGAAAATGGTCGATGACCACACAAATGAAGCAGGCTATCATGGAAAATATCTCTGATGATAATTACATTTTAGTTTAAATAATGTAATAATTATTATATATTATTTATTATTACATTTCTTTCAACGCATTTATATAAAATTAATAATACTTTTTTGCCGGACACTTGCCAGTGTTTACTGACCTACATTATTTTCCAATATTTAGATTCAATGACGGAGAACAATCTTCATGGTGACAGAAATATGTTCAACATAATCTTGGATCTGTAGTTGTTTTGTTTATTTTCATGAAGCTTTAATTTTAGGGTTTCTAAGGTGGGCTACATACTGGCCATAAAATGTCATTTTTATTATGGTATAGATTACTAATGTAATGTTGAAAGCCACTAAATATTTAGTCGAAAATTCGACGTTTAAAAAAAAAAAAATAAATAAAAAAAATTCATTTAGTAGAAATAAAGTTAGGCCTATTTTTGCAGGTGTCGTCCAATTAAATTCGGTGTCTTAGACAGGGGGCATAAGCATATACTTCACAATTAAACTAATAACAATTTAGCAGTTATACGCAGGACTGGAACTGGGGACCTTCTAGTTACAAGTCCATGGTCATAACCGCTTCACCAACCCTAAAATCTGTCACTTAAAAGAGAAGTTTGTGTGTGTATTACACATACTTTTTTTTTTTCTTATCCATAAACCATAACCTAATAGAATGCTATGTGGTAAACTATAGCTCAAACTATTCCATGCTTCAAGTGCGCCCTCTCATAATCACTCTCTCTTTCACACATACACACAAGGAGCAAAGCTCTCTTCAAACTAAAATCACAATTTTATATACTGTTAAGAGTGGAATATCATAAACAAAAAAAATAAAAACCACATTATACCTCGATGCACTTTTAATTAAATTTTCATCAGTCACTATTACTTCTATCAATTTATAATATGAAATAAATTTCTATAGTGGGTATATAAATGTTATCAACAATTAAAAAAGATAACTCATATTGGAAGTTTATTAATTTTCTAAAATTAAAAACTGATATGACGGGGGAAAGCGGTGTGTCTTTGAGCTGTAGATAATATAAAGAACTAGTGTGGTAGTATAAGAAAGTAATAATTACAAGCATGTATATTTCTTTGGGGTCATATTTATGTGACGTGGTAGCAGCTAGACTCCTTAAAAAAAAAAAAAAAAATATTTATTTGTGAAAGAGTTGAGAGATGGTGGAGTTTAACCTGTACAGCAAAAAGAGGAACATATTATCTTAGCAGCAAGATCCCCTGATCCTCTAGGACACACCCTCTTGTAGATGCGCATATAATCCAGTTAGTCCTTTGCCATTCAAATGGTAATTTGGCGGTTTCGAATTTTCAACCAGACTACAGTGAAATATATATAAATAAAAAAAATAAATAAAAAAGTTAAAAAAAAAAAAAAAAGTGCTCGCAAGATGGCGAAACGCGGAGTTAAATTTCTTTTTTTATCCATGCCGCACGGTTTCAAAAAAAAAATTAAAATAATTAAAAAAAAAAAATTAGAATTGAAAAGAGACGAAAAAAGATGGCCAAGAGAAACATTTAAAAATTTAAAATAAAAACTAAAAAAAAAAAAAAGGTTCTTAATAAAGTGTGGGATTTGGTTCAGCTGATGTTGTCCCATCTTTTCTTGTGTGACAATGGTGGGAATGTTTTTTCTCTCCCGTAGCCTGACAAGTTCTTTTTCATATTTTTTTTTTTTTTTTACTTTTTTAAAAAAAAAAAAAATAAAAAAATCTCCAACTGGCTTGCTCTCCTCTCTGACTCTCTCATACTGTGAGTATATCACGCATTCCGACATTACCATACAACTTGAGCGTAGCGGATTAAAGCGGCACTCATTTGTTAACTAATGGTTAGATCTGACCAATTAAAGACCAGCAGGGGGGTATTTCTTTCTCTGTCTTCTTCCTTTTTTTCCCTCTCTTTTTCTTTTTTACCTTTATATGTTCAAACTCCCTCGCCTTATAAACATACTACAGAATATAACACCCAGAAGATTCCTATATATGCAGGAAACATGGATGGGAATAGAATGGGAAATAAAAAGATGTAGAAGTATATAAGAGAGAAATATATATATATATAAAATATACCTACACAATTTTTCATTTACGAACTAAACTGTAGTGGTAACACGGCGGACACAACTCCACGCTACTACCACACTGACGGCCATCTTGGAACAACATCAACCAGTCACCTCCACCTCCTCCACCTCCTCACAAACATCATAGCTATCAAACAGCGCGCACTTTACAAAGTAACTACTTTTTATATCTAAATATAACTAACCATAATAAAATTGTATGTAATAGTTATATTTACCGAGAATGCTATACTATTATACTTTCTTAAAAAAAAATAAAAACCATATAAATATATTTCCAAACATACATTTCTTACCTCATACATACATACATACATACATAGACAAATATTTATATATAGTGTGTGTGTGTTAATAACGGCTGCAAATTTAAAGCAAACTCAAACCAAAAAGTGGAATTGTTTAATCAAATATATACATATATATAAATTTAAAGAACAAAACATAAAAAAAAAATGGCGTCAAACATGAAATTTACCTACTTGATATGTGCGTTATTAATTATTTAAAAAAAAAAAAAAAAAAAAATCTGGTGTGAAACACAAACACAACTTTCTCAAATTTATAATTGACAAATTTTATAGTTTGTGTACCAAATTTAATGAAATTCGTCGAAAACTATATAAAAAAAAAAATTGTTCAGTAAAAGCGCATTTCCGGTTTAATAATTTTCTTGAAACTCGGGAATTTTGGCCATCTATTTATTTCTAATTAATTTTGTCTGGATGATAGAATTGTATAATCAACTATGATAGCACTTTATTACACGAACAAAACCCCCTTCTAGTCCTTTAAATGAATTTTCCCAGAGAAATGTTTTAATTAAAACCTAACCATCCCACTTCTTCCCCAAAACTGCCCTTAAATGAATATTCCCAGAGAAATGTTTCAAATAAAAGTTGTAGTAGCTCTTTTGTATGTGTAGTTGATATATCAAGTCTGAAGAAAATGGTCGAAACCATTCTTGAGAAAAACGCAAAAAAGTATTAAAAAAAAAAAAAAAAAAAACACTAGTAAAGTGGTACTTCCGGTTAAGGAATTTTGACGTTTAACGTATTGTCAGATCCCATGGTGATACCTTAACGGAATATCAAGTTATTTGTACGGTTTTTCATTTTGGAGCTATGCTATTCACATACATACACACACTTTTTAAAAAATACTGAACTCAGGGGACTTCAAAACGAATATTATTTCCGGTGAAAACTCAATATCGAAAATTTGACACGATTACATTACTTCCTCTTACTATAGGAGTAAGAGAAATGTTTTAAACAAAAGTAACAATTTTTCTGTACTCCAGGTTCACATAATACAACGTTTTAATGAAACTTGATGGAATCTTTATTTAGAAAATGGCAAAAAAACTGTTAAAAAAAAAAAAATGTACAGTAAAGTAGTATTTTTTGGTCAACGATTTTATGCAAAAATTTGGAAACGTTTAAATGCTTATTAATATAATGTAAGTATAAGAATTGTATAATATATCGAAATGGTAGTTAAGAGTAAAGTCTAACATCATCTCCCCCCCCCCCACCAAACCTCTAAAATGAAGTTTCCAGGAACGTAAGTAGTAAACATAAGTAAGTAAGTAAGTAATGCCTAACTTTTCAGGAGGATTTAACGTCCAACTACCAAATTAGGTGTCGTAGACGGGGGCGGAACAACCTACTTTGCTAATAACATTTTTTAAACAAATATAAAATTTAGCAGTTATACGCCGCCGGGACTCGAACTGTGGTCCTGCCACTTACAAGTCCATACTCATAACCATTACACCAACACACACCCCCGTAAACATATATATATATATTTAGTGTATATACAGAGTTTTAGAGAAAATCATTAGAACCATTTAGAAGGAATACTCTCAAGAAACTGAAAAATCCTTTCTGTAAAGTTATACATTCCGTTTGATCGACTTTGTGTCCAAAATCTTATTATCAGCCCCCCCCCTTCTAGTTCTTTTCAAGGAACGAAATATCAAGTTTGAACTTTCTGCTATTTTCCGTTTTTTTTTTTAATTATGCTAATCAAATATCTACACCACACACATAAATACGAAAGTAAGATTTCTGTCTCAACACAAATTTGTAAGAAATTTAATGAAGTTGTAAATGAAGCCTCGAAATAATAAAAGCTCCGATTAAGTGATAACTCCATTCAGGAATCATTAGTAAATTACAGGGAGGAAACTTCCTTTCTTATATGACATTTGGCTGTCCACCTCTAAACTCTAGGCCCATATATGATACATTCCGAATAAATCAAGATATTAAAAGTAATAGTAATAAAATTTTACACTACTATACTTTCAAAGCTGGTTCAAAAAATTCTTTCAATGAATGAGAAGAGAAAGAAAGTGAAAATATATAATGGAAATAGTAAAGTATAAATAACAAAAAAAAAAAAAAAAAAAACTTCCTATCACACGTACCAATCTTTCGTGTCATTCAAGAAATAATAATAATTATAAATAATAATTCAATGATCTACCACAACATCATAGATAGATAATATGCTGAATGAATAATAGAATGAATAAATTAATAATGATATAACCTCACTGTGTTCACAAAAGTATAATAATAAATCAAAACAATTAAAAAAGTTCAAAGGCTTACTGTTTTTTTTTGTTTTTTTTAATATATATCATTAAAAATTTTATAAAACTATCAAAGTTGATCGTAACAGGTAAATTATCTATTAATGAGTGCATTTCTACCTAAATTACTTGATTGTTTGTTTTTATTAACAATTCTAAAATTTCAAAGACGCAAGAATTGTTCTGTGTTTTTCGTGTTTTCAACTACTTGAAACTGATAAATGTAAAAAGCAGTATTAATAAAAAAAGCTGTATCGACAAAACGTTATTTTAATTTTGATGTAATATTTGATGGCTGTCCGTAATATAACCGAGAATCCCGGGGGTAGCATTTATAACCGCCTATCGCAGCTTTTTGCTTATGCCGATGATGTAGCAATTGTTGCAAGATCGGCAGCTGCACTAAAAAATGCTTTGGGGGAATTAGAGGAAGGAGCCGCAAAATTTGGTCTAGAAATAAATGAGGAAAAGACTAAATATATGGTGACCACCAGAAGATTGAAAAGATTCGGCGACTTACAAGTTGCTGAACATCGCTTTAAGGCTACAAAAGATTTCAAGTATCTAGGCAGCTTACTAACGTGCAAAAACGACGTAAGCCTGGATATTAAGAGTAGAATAAACGCTGGAAATAGATGTTATGCAGCCTTGTTGCCGACACTCCGAAATAAATGCATATCAAGGCAGGCAAAAGTCACCTTGGCTCAAGGACGATCCTCAGACCAGTAGTTTTGTATGGTTCCGAAACCTGGACCCTAAGGAAGGCGGATGAAAGAAAGATAAATACCTGGGAAAGGAAGGTGTTACGGACGATATATGGGCCCATCCAGGAAAATGGAGTTTACCGAATAAGGAGGAATAAAGAACTAAAAGAGCTTTACAGGGAGGAGGATCTTGTGGCCACAGCAAAGACAGGCAGACTGCGCTGGTTGGGGCATCTGCACAGGATGGATGCCAGTCGGGGGGCAAAGAGGCTCTATGAAGGGCATCCCGGAGGGAAAAGACCGCGGGGCAGGCCCCGTTTAAAATGGCTAAAAAATGTAGAAGAGGATCTGGGGAAGATGGAGGTAAGGCAATGGAGAAGGAAAGTGGATGACAGAGACGCCTGGCAGCAAATTCTTCTGGCGAAGGCCAAGGTTCTTCAAGGACCGTAGAGCCAATGGATGAAGAAGAAGAAGAAAAATATTTGATGTATAAATGACGTGTTTTCCAATGATAGCTATTACATATTACAGTTAGAAGATAATATGTTACAAAATATTAATCTTTATTTGTATTTTATTCATTGGTGACTATGCTGCAGTGCCTTGCGTTGCCAGCCAGCTTTAGGGTAGAAATTTGTCTGTGATAATATTATGCTTAAAGGAAGTACTTCGATAATCCCCATTATATTATATTGATGACCCGAGTTTAGAGGATAAATTACAGTTTCAATTTAGCCCTTAAAAACAGCATAATACCCCAAAACTGTAGAGTAATTGCACTTAAAATTCTGGCAGACTAACTAAACTGGATCTTTTGCATCCATAACAGCCAGACAGTTGGCAACCTTTTTTTTTTTTTTAGAAATACGTTCGCCAGTTGGTAAGAGAACTGAAACATTTAAATAAAACAACACTTTTTTTTTTTTTTTTATCTCAAACTTCCTCCTATCACTCTTCTACAACCTAGCCAACACATTAAACAGACAAAGATCAAACACAGAGATAAGCCCAAAGAAATATTCAAAACCTGAATATTAACTTAATTCCCACCACAATGCAGCAAAACGTTTTAAACAAGAGCCTCAACTGGTTTATGAAAAATTACTTATTTAAAAAATGCAATTGTCATCTCTTAGGTTAAAAAAAAAAACCATAATCTCGCACCATAAATGCGATCAGAACAATAATGTTCCTTTGCGGTTCGCAGATTCTTGGTGGCAGCTTCCAGGTCTAGAGATCGATCTCTTACTAGACTTTGAGTAAAGAAAAAAAGGTTCAGTGAAGTAGAAATGAAAAGTGAATTTTCAATTCACTAAGCAAAAAAAACAGCGCTACCGACTCCATTTTTCTTGTTTTCTCTATCTACCTACAGTACAACGTGCCATAGACACCTAGGCGAACGAAGCGCTAGATAAACTATAATTAATAAATTATAAACTACAATAAGCTCCCCAACAATATGGCAGTCTTCAATCAACTTGCAACCAGTCTTCAAAAACCTTGGAAAAGTCTACAAAAGTATTAATTAAATCAGCAAGCAATCAAGTACAACGGAACAAGCACGAATTCGTTGCATCAACGGTGCCGAATCGCTTGTATTTAGTCTTTTTATAACTACTTTTATTAATCACCCATTCTTAAGATTAAGACTGAAACACGGAATGGGTCACGTTCTTCCCAGGCACTGGATCCGCCTAGAGGCGCTTATTGTGCCGATCTCCAAAGTGAAACATAAAGATATATTTTTGAAACAAAAGTATCAGTAGAGTGTATGTTTCTCTATAAACAGTCCACCAAAATCTGCTACTATTATTACTACATCAACAAAATGTTTTGCTAACGCCCAATGAATGAAAGAAAAGAAAATAATATTTTGCTTCCTTGTTAAGGTGTGTCCCTTGGTTATTATGATTTACTGAATGTATTGAAGAAATAAAACATGTTAATTTAAAGCCGATTAAGAATGTTTTAAATCTTTTTAAGTTATGTTAATTGAACTTACTATGCTACAACTAAAAAAAAGCTTTTTTTGATGCAACGAAATTTCTTTCTTCAATTAAAAATAAAGTAAACTTGAAAAACTTTCAACTTAAACTTAAAAGTTCAACTAATTGTTTAAAAAAAAGCTTTCGTACATTTATTACAATATATATATATAAATTTGAAATAAATAACATTTTTACAAAGATAGCGCACAAGGTTGAGGTTATCTATGTCAAACGATTCTTTTTTTTTTTTTCTATAACATTTAGTTTGATTAATTGTATTTCTTTAACAACAACATAAAAATAAAAAATTATAATGATTTATGAGCAGTTGTATCTCTCTTATTGGAACTGTTTTAAATTATATTTAACACAATTAGGAAGTTGGATTATTTCCCTTTTGTTTAAAAATAATCTTTGAAAAATTAATGAGTTCATCCAAATTATCAAATATATAAAAATGTGTGTGTGATTGGTTTAATTTATATTTTATTGTTTCCTTTTGTTTTGTTCTTTTAAATACACTTTTCAAGTATTCATTATTTGTTTAAGATTAAATTTTACTAAAAAGAAATTTCAATTCTCAAAATAATGATTGATACGTTCTCTTCGAATTCAGAATTTTTACAACAAATTTAATTCTCCTCATATTATAAAAAGTTTTGAAATCACAAATTAAATTAAAAAATGCCATTTTAGAGAAAACTTATGAACAGGCGGGTGTTGGTGTATTGGTTATGAGCATGGACTTGTAAGT
Organism: Triatoma infestans; assembly: GCA_011037195.1. Classification (NCBI taxonomy): domain Eukaryota; kingdom Metazoa; phylum Arthropoda; class Insecta; order Hemiptera; family Reduviidae; genus Triatoma; species Triatoma infestans. The sequence goes on along the minus strand of JAAEAF010006548.1, from coordinate 4,829 downwards.
GGGAGGACCCCAGTTCGAGTCCAGCGTATAACTAAATTTTATATTTGTTTAAAAAATGTTAATAGTAAAGTAGGTGCTTCCGCCCCCGTCCACGACACCTAATTTGGTAGTGGGACGTTAAGACCGCCTGAAAAAATAGGCATTACTTTACTTATGAACAGAACACTTTAAGAAATTTCATAATCTGCTGGCTGAACAATATAAGAACAGAAATAATTAGTGTAATTATTACATCGAAAATATTTTTACCTAATTTCCCGAACACGTGTTATAGATAATAATGTCCTGTTAGCCGCCTGAAACAAGCCATAATAAATACGTCTACGGAACGGGGAATTTTGTCACAAGTCTAAAGGAAGGAATTTGCCCTCTTCTTTTCTTAACATCCTTCCAGGATTTAACTTCGCACAGTCTCAAAACTTCTTGTTCTCTTCTGCTTACAACACCTTTTCAGATATCAGCTTTTTCACTGTAGCATAAGAGATTGGAAAAACGGGCTGAACCTTCAGCGCTCTCTGCTTTGCCAACATATCCGCCCATCACGTTATGATAGATCCCACAATGGTGTGGAATCCATTGGAGCTCCATAAACTTTCCCCGGCTACTCAAAGATCCTATCTTCAAGCGGCAGGTATACACTATTTGCAGGCGCAATTGAGAAAAGTAGCACAACCTCGGCACCACTGAGAATGACTATTATTTCGCCACAAATTCCTCTACTTTTCCAAATGCAGAGAACATTGGCAGCGAATTCATCGTCTTAAAAGAATTCTGAGTCATCAAAAGATAAAAGTCTGTCCAATAAGTGTAAAATTAAAAACTTGTGCACAACTTATGATACAAAAATCGAGATAATGTTATCGAATAAGTGAATTCCTTTTTTTTTAAAAAATATGTATATTTCTATTACTACAGACTTTTTTTTTATCAATTCATATAAAATTTGGAAGATTTTTGAAACGTCTAAAGCACTTTATGGAGGCAGATGTAATTCCAACTGTTAAAATGTTCAATTCAATACTTTGAAGAATGGAAGCCTTTGTCGAATCTGCTGGATTAGAGGTCCGCGCCTAGAGGTTTTTAAAGTTATGGTTCTTGGCGATAGTTGGCCAAGAAGAGAGCTAGCGGACATATTGCTATCTGCGGATTCACGCATCTCAACTTTATATGAGACATTAATGACAAAAGACTCATTAAGATGTAGAAATCCAGGAAAAAGGCACGTCCCTAAACGCACTAATCTTCTCTAAAGAGAGAATAATCAAGAATTAAAAAGATTGACTACCAACAACGTAGGACATTGCATGGTAAGGAAACTTTTTTGAGTTTTTTTCATGATGCCGTACATGCAATTTATAAGAATTGGCAAGATGGACTAAATCCTGTTTCAATTTGTGTGTATGCACTATGCTTACATTCAAAAATATTTTTAGCAATTCTGGGGCGCTATAATGTAAAATGTTTAATTTTTTTATATAGTACGTTTCCTCCGGTATTTATATATTATTTAGTGATAATTAAATGTGTTAAAAATATATAGAAAATCTGTCCTACGTCGTTGGTAGTCAATCTTTTTAATTCTTGATTATTCTCTCTTTAGAGAAGATTAGTGCGTTTAGGGACGTGCCTTTTTCCTGGATTTCAACATCTTAATGAGTCTTTTGTTAATGGTAAAATGTATCAACATTTTATTGTTTTTTCCGTTTTTCACAATTTTTATTCAAAACGGTTTAAAAAGTTTTCTCACGTGTTTTTTTTTTTTTATGAGTTGGTTGCATGAATTTTTATATATTTTTATTCAACTTTAAATCTATAAATATTAACTAAATTCACTAATGAATAATAAGACAAAAGAAATGAAATTATATATCTCATTCCTTGCTCCGAATTTAATGTATACCAACTTGAGGGAATAAAAAAAAACAACAAAAAACAAACAAACAAAAAACAAATACACTAAATATATAAACATAGATATATGCGTGAGATATAGTTAAGATGGCAGAGTGGCTTGGCTGGCATTCATAAACATGGAATGTATGAAAACATGTGCTAACCTAACATTTAAAAAAATAAAATGAAAAAAATCTACGGCAAAATTATATAGACAAGATTTGTGTTGTGGTTAAAATGTTAAGATAGCAACAAGCCCTTCCTATATAAATACCCTACAGACTGATAAACATCACTGTTTCAGTATTTTTCACCTTTCTTCAACTTTTACTTTGTAATGTTAAAAATAATAACTCAACAAATTTAAAAGTACAATAATTAATGGCCGACAAAAGAACTAAATAATAATAAAACTATAATTATAAAAGAACTAAGGAATCTCAATAAGTTAAAAGTTTATCATCATAAGTGTGCAATAATAATAAAATTATCAATTCTCTCTCTTAATAAAAAAAAAAAATGTCGAGACCTATTAAAATATCAATAATAAATCTTAGTTATATTGATTAATAACTGGCTATAAATCACATTGCTGATTAATGAGCTGGTCCATTCATAATCTTCTTCTGATAAATCTTTGTGCATATATATGCGGGAGAGAGGTGAAGTGATGCCTTGACGACGGCCAATCAACAAAATATTTACGCTAAACGTAAATTTATAACAAATAAATAGATATAACTCATTATGAAACATTTATATATAACTTTCGGGCAAACCATTGAATATATTCCACGAAATAATATTTCAAGGTGAGACTTAATCAACGTATCAGAATTATATACTAATACTAATTTTAGGACGATATTTAAGTATACTATATGTACAATACTCAAACAAATAACACAGGGATTATATAAAATGTAACTGGCAAGAGCTACTGCTACTACTGAAAGATGATATTGCATGGTGTCAGACTGAGTAGCTGCATAAGAATGGCCTTCGAGTTGGAGCGCTCTGAACGTGCTAAGAATATCAAATTAGAATTTCCTGATCGAAGACAATGATTTTTCGCAATAATACTTTAAATCCAAAGGTTTTAAAGTTATGTTTGTTATAATTAACTCTTCGCTACCGCTTAGTAATGTTTTCACCGTCTTTTCCAATAGGCATTCGGGACACAGTACCTAGGGCCTACAAAAAATTTTAAAAATTATAATTCAATTATATATTTATTCATAAAAAAAAAAAAAAACGATTGACATTCTTTGTAACATTTAACCGCGGAAAATTCATAATTTAATTCATTGAAGTCAATCACGAACCTCATTGGTTGGTAAGAATAAGTACTGTGAATGGTTAATATTGTTTAATGAGTGATATAATCATTAACATTTACTAAACATATATATTGATTACAAGTTTGCACTTTTATATTAATGGAAACAAAAAATAAATACAATACTTTCTGTTTCCAACATTCTATATATATATATTACCCTCTCCCCAGATTAATTATCACATAATTTTTATCACATAAGACTCCAAATATGAAATTTTAGCAATTTATGATGAATACCACCACCTCAATTAACTAACGAATTTATATTAAAATAACCTGAAAAATTTTAATTGGCCTTCTCTTGGTGTGTTGTCCTGTAGGTTTTACTTATTTTAATGTAACACAGTTTGTTAAATCTGTTAAATCAAGTACACCGATTTCTTGTGGGTCAATGGTTTGTTTGTACGAGCGTCACTCTGTGCTTATTTATTTATTTATTTTTAAATTTAAAGTGTATTAAAACAATATCTATAGTCATTGGCGCCCGGAGCCTTCTCAGCGCACTGCCGGCCCCCAGACAGTGTTCTTTCGTTACAGACAAAACTGTCCATTATCGAACAATGAGCTGTAGAGAGGCTCCTAGAAAGAGGAGAAAGTCTAACGCCGGATTTATTTATTTTTAGCTCATTTTATGGTAAGCCAAATTATATGTAAATAATATTATAACTCAAATTACACCTATTATGCGCTAATACGCGCACCGTATAGATAAATTTAAATGTAAAATAACAAGTTTTTTACTTATTTGATAAACACGACATATTAATATAATTTACAAAAATCAGCTGGGCGCGAAAATAGTGAATGTACACAAAAAATTTTCTCCGTGTTTATTATCTTCTTAAAGTTATTAAAAGTGTTTTTTAGAGTTCACTTCTAGCTATTTTAGAGTGCACATCTATTCTGACTAATATTTGAAAGTTTAAATTTATTTTAAACATTCAGTGGAAGAGGTGAAACTGTGTGTGTGTCTCTGCAACGTTGTTGGTCGTAGTGCAGTTTTTTGTGAGTTTTTGTGATGGCTGAAAAGTTAACTGAAAAAATACCTCCCGACAAAAAACCACCAGATAAAAGTGTTAACGAAAAAATGGAATATTTTGAGGGTAATTTATTAATGGATAAAGAAATGGGTGAATCAAATAAAATTAATGATAACCTCACGCACTTAAATGATGTTGTGAAAGAAAAAGAATTTTATCAGACCTGGGATATTGGGCCTTTTCATGTTTATTTGGAAAGTCTAAATAAGGAATCTAAGGGTATTTCCAGAATTCATCCAATGAGTATTGGGAAAATGATTCATGAAGCACATCCTAATATGGGTAATAATGTAAGGAGAATAGATCGTATGGGTAGAAATAGAATAAGAGTGATTGTGTCTAATGCAATAACTGCAAATTCTCTGGTTTCGTCTTTAGTATTGAAAAATAAAGGATAGATTTTATGTTTGATTAAAAATTGAGAATATCTATAAAATATGGAGGGAAAAAATTGTCCCCATATTTAAATAACTAGCATAGAAAGAAAAATATAGCATCTTAGATATCCTTATAAAAAAAAAAAAAAAAAAAAAAAAAAAAAAAAAAAAAAAAAA
>JAAEAF010006547.1:0-45223 GCA_011037195.1 Triatoma infestans | reverse complement strand
AAATATCCGTTTTGAGGTCCCCTGAGTCCATAAAAAGTGGTTTTTAGCAATTGGTCTGTGTGTCTATGAATAGCATAGTTCAAAAACGAAAAACCACAGAAAGTTGAAACTTGATATTCCGTTTAGGTATCACCATGGGATCTGACTGTACGTTATCTGTTAAAATTCCTTAACAGGGAGTACCCCACTTTACTAGTTGTTGTTTTTTTTTTTACTTTTCTGCGTTTTTTCTCAAAAAAAGACTCCGACGATTTTCTTCAAACTTGGTACATCAACTATATATACAACGAGCTACAACTTTTATTTGAAACATTTCTCTGTGGAAAAATTCATTTAAGGGCAGTTATGGGAGGAGGGGTGGGGTTAGGTTTTCATCTAAAGTAGCTATTTCAATTTATTAGACAATTCTGTCATCTAAACAGTATTAATTAGAATTGAATATATTGTTGAAATTCCGAGTTTGAAAAAAATCGGATAACCGGAAGTGCGTTTTACTTTACCACCTTTACTAAATGATTTTTTTTCACTTTTTTTCGATTTTCTCAAAAATTGCTATGACGATTTTCTTGAAACTTTGTATATAAACTAAACATACAAAGATCTACATCTTTTATTTAAAACATTTCTCTGGGTAAATTCATTGAAGGGCACTTTTAGGGGCGGGGTGGGGTTGTGTTTTTCTCTAAAGTGCTATCATAGTTGATTACACAATTGTATCATCCAAAGAAAATTAATTAGAAATAAATAGATGGTGTAAAATTCCGAGTTCCAAGGAAATTAGTAAACCGGAAGTGCGCTTTTACTGTACAGTTTTTTTTTTCAGTTTTCGACGAATTTTATTAAATTTGGTACACAAACTATAAAATTGTAATTATATTTTGAGAACTGGATAAGAGAAAGTTGTGTGAGTGTTTCACACCAGATTTTTTTTTTTAATACCTATTAAAGTAAAACAGCCAAAAAACGCAGACTTTTTTACACCCCAGTATTTAATACACATATATTAGAAGTATTGATAGAATTTCAAATTTAAAGAAAATCGATTAAATCGGTGTTGCAAACATTTACAGGATAGGTTTTTTAAAGTTCTTTGGAATTTCCTCGAATAACCCCACCTAGAATTAGAATTAGAATGCTGCAGGGGGGGACTAAGACCCAGGCACCGCAGCCTCCATAACCCCACCTATAACGATGTCCATTTCAAAACTTGGAATTTTACCTGTTTTGAAACGTTGCCCATGAATGAACAATGAAGCGTTTGCCCATTGTACTCCAAAGAGTTGAATATAAGAATGTACCGTACCTATCACTTTTATTTCAAACATTTTTCAAAAAAAAAAAATTGATACTGCTGTAGTACTGTGGAATTTGTCACGTTAAATTTCAAATGTTTCATGAGGTTGGTTCAATGTTATTGGCACTCTCTTTTGGACTACAATGTGATCCCTTCTACTACCTTGCCCCTCCACCACTTCTATATTTATGAGGAGAAATGTAAAATTGGTTGTTTAAAGAAATTTGTATGATTTTATATGTAATAGCTAACCCGACCACGCTTCGCCGTGGCTCAGCCTGATTTTTAGGCTTAACCATGCGTGATTCTGATAATTTGTTTCGATGCTTTGGAATACCCTGTCTACTAATTCTTCTTTTGAATGTACAATGTTGCAGAAATTAGATGGGAAGGTGATTTTTCCCGTTTCCGGATTTGTAAGAGCAGTGCCGTTACCGAGTTCGAGTAACTGTCTTGAAAATATGGCAGCTGTTGGATCGTTTTGAAGTTGAGCTCTCACATTCGTTGTTAAATGAATTTTTTTTACTATACTCCAAAGAGTTGAATATTTCAAGCAGGCATGCAATTCATCAGCTGGTGTTGACCTAGGTATCACTGGAAGCGTTTGCCTGAAGTCACCGGCTAGTAACATCAATGCTCCACCAAATGGAACCTGATTATTTCGCAAGTCTTTCAATGTATGGTCTAATTCTTATAAGCCATTGTACACTCATCCCATACAGTGATTTTTGCACGTCCAAAGAACCTTTCCCATTCCTGATGTTTTAGAAATGTTACATGTTGGGTTTTCTGTTAAATGCATGTTTAAGTCATGACAGTTTAAGAGCTGAATGCGCTGTTCTCCTCCTTCCACCAATGTTGCAGCAATACCTGAAGAAGCAAGTGCTAACGCAATATGGCTGTTTGAACGGATTTTAGCTTGGAATTTCCCGTTTCCTTGGGAACATCGGAATAGAGGTACTTATAAGTTGAGAAACAGGTTCAGAGAGTGAGCCACCATCGCAACGCGTCTGAGACTGTCTATTTCTGCCAACCTCGCGAAACGCTCGGAGAAGTTCCCGTTTCCGTGGGAACTTCGGAGTAAAAAGTATATATAAACATTCTTATATAGAAATGCAACGTTCTGTAAAAAATTTCAAGTCAATCCATCGACTACTTTTCGAGTTTTGCGGCCACAAACATACGGATGCTGAATTTTTATATATATAGATTGTATTAATGTAGTGAGAGAAACTGTTGTGTTTTATAAGAAAATTTTTGTTTTTATTCTATGAACTTGATGAAGCCTTGAATGTTATTAAGTTGTTATAACATATTTCTAAATTTATTTATAGTTCTTTAAGAGCCATTGATTACAATTATATTAATGGAGAACAATCAGTGGAGTGTGGAGCGAAGTAGGCACGTCATTAAGACTTTACTTAAAGTGCACATATGGGTTCTGTTTTAAAAGGAAGTTATTTTCAACATGTGTTTGTGCTGTATTATAGTTGTGTCAGTTGCACTAACCACTTCAAAGTACTTAACTACTGCCACTAAGTTCTATACTATTATTTTAAAGATTTGTGAATTTTGTTTTATTCTCAGTATATCAACACAAGTAGTATTTGTTCAGAAAATAGATTTTCAGTTTTGTATTAGAAATAACGTACTATAAATTAAAAAAAGTAACATGAGTTTTCAGAACTTAATTAATCATTACGTCCAACTTTGGTGTATAACACAAACATCTGGCAGTTTCTAAAAAACATGCTAGAATTCTATGAAGCCTAGGACATGAAGTTGTAAAGTTTATAATTATTATTAATGGGTACCCGACGGCGCGGAACCTAAGCAATATGGATAGTAAAACGGGGACACTGACCTACAGTACTACACAGTTTTTCTGACTACTGTGACACACAATACTGACACAGATTACCTAAATGACAATACTGATTACCTAAATTTATATACAATTTGTAATATGAATCAAGAAGAAAATTTAAATCATTTGTATTTTCAGTGTCCAATCTATAGTATGACGCGTACAACCACTTGGGGAGTAGCGACCCCACGGGTTACCACAGCTCAGTACTCTAGGCGCAAGCACCAGAACAGTACACCACACACTACACAATACTCAACTCCATTCACACAATACATACGGGCATTAACAGTACACACCTTAGGGTTATCCGCCCCTAAGTTTTTTGTGGAGTAAACCCCAAAAATCCTTGGTCCTCCAAGGATGTGGAGGTTGAGCGTGGGGCTAACAACCCAACTTTGTAAAAAAATAGTATGTTGAGAAACCAAAAAGTAATCATAGGACGTTGGATAGGGAATGTGAAGGGATGGTTATTGATGAAGACACTGGTAAATTTCACAATGATATAATTAGTAACATTTACTTAAACTGCCGAATGACTAGTTGATAGAGCGAAAGAGAGAGACAGACAGAGTGGTAGCTCGTATGTGTATCACTAATGATTACTACTGATTTACTCATGATTGATATGATGTAGCGTTGTCTTTTATACGAATTTTCTTGACCCACCTACAATTCGTAGTCCCTCCTAGTTTCTTGTTGAGCCAGTTAGATTTCTTCTTGCCCCCTTCCTTATTGAAGTATTTAGGGGGTGCTAGCTTCAGTAGTAGCGGGGATGAAGGCGTATCAGCGGTGGGGGAGTAGATGTATGTTTTTGGTAGGGGAGTAGATGTATGTTTTCCACTACATCACCAACGCGGAGGTTCTGAGTTCGAATCCAGCTGCTACCCTTAGAATTTTTTTTTCCTTTCTAGGAGACTGTACAGCTCTCTGGCGGGTGATGGGCACTGCACTGAGAAGCACAATAGATCTTTCAAGTCCCAGTGCAATATCCCCTAATAACAAGGCTAATCTTTTCTTCAATCTTTGTCTATTATGTTGACATATTATTGACAAATTTTAAATTTGCACATAAAATCGCTCTGATAGAAATATAGTGCAGAAAACAACACTTTCATCAAATTCGAAGAATATTGAAATTTAGCGAACACATTTCCTATAATCTCTAAAACCCATTTTTTTTTTTTTTTTGTTGTGGAAAAATGCTTCAAATAAATGTGAACCGTTGATTTTCATTTCAGTGTTAAAGAAAATCGTTAAAGTGTTCTCGAGCAAAATCTGAAATACAAAAATGATCTTTCGGTAAAATCACATTTTCTAAAAATTTTAAATTTTAGCAATGCCTCTAATATACCTTAATAAACACCGATGGGAGATCTTTGGAGGAAAACTTAAAGTCGCTGTTTTTTCCCAGAAATTGCCCAAAAATAAAGTTTTCCTAGAAAAATATTTCAAATAAAAGTGATAGGCATTTATATGTGTTAAATCATAGTCCACGAAGTTTAAAGAAAATCGTTGGTGACTTTTTAGAGAAAATTACGACAAACTGAAAAAAAAATTACTGAAGATGACTGAAACATTCTGATAGGATGATGATGATACGTAAAGGATATCTTTTTTTTTGAGATATGTTGATCTGTCTCAAACATACGCACACACACAGAGCATTTGGTAAAAACATTTTTCGACTTAGAGGATCATTTATTTCCGACGAAAACTCAATTTCAAAAATTTGACCTTATCGCAATAAGCAGCTTGAGTAAAAAAGAATGAGTAAAGAAAAATGATAAGAAAGTTTGTCATATATTGAGATAGAGATAACTTGGCAATATATCTTGATGAATGGATCGCTATATTCCAGGCTGAGATTTATGCTACTCGTTGTTGTATTTAGGATTACGACTAAGTAACACTAATTTTAAAGATGTTTGTTTGTATTTCTTCGGACAGTCAAGCTTCGTTCGAAGAAGCTGAGTTCATGTATCTTTACTTCCAAAGTGGTACTACAATGTACTAGAAGAGTGGAAGCTTTTTTTCCTTCAAAGAAAGTACTTCTAATCTGGATACCAGGTCGTATAGGGATCTCGGGTAATGCGGAGCCAGATAGATTAGCCAAATTAGGCGCTTTTCTCCCCTACATCAGTTGCAAGCCACTGCGTTGGTGTACCTTTGGGCACTATCTCTGTCTATCAAACTTCCAGGAGTGGACAGCTTTACTACATTCATCTGAAATGTATTTGGTGTGTTGAGTTGTTGTGTGTTTGTAGTAGTAGTTGGTGTAGTAGCAGAGCGGTTTAGTAAAAGGGCTTGTGTTTGTAAGTTTTAAGAAAGAGAGAGAACTAATAAGAATAATTAAGAAAACATTGGTAGATTAAATTAAATATATTATCTTTAAAGATATTTAAATGCTATTCAATAACACAGCAATATCCTTATTAATTTACTGAAATTAGTTGGAATAAACTCTTATGTTTTAACTTAACTGTGTAATGTTATGGTGTGGATGTGTGTAGGTAGCTTGTGGCGTGAGCGTTTTAGCGAAAAGGGCTTGTATGTTTGCTTGAGATAGAATGTAAGAATAATTAAGAACACACTGGTAGTTTAAATTAATATATTCTCTAAGAGAAATTAAGTTACTTTGAATATCACAATAACATATCAATAACAATATCACAATTTCTTATAAAATAATACTGGTATATGTTTCCACCTTGAATTCTAGCACAAGTCTGTCTTAAAATATCTCTTCTCTTTGTTTCTTGAATTCCTCCCCTGTGAGAAGAAGGGGTAGTACAATGCCATAATTGTTCTTGAACCGTACGAGTAACTGGACTTGTATACCTGGTCTTGTCCTTTTGCAAGGGAATGTCAATCTTTTTCTTAATTTTGATTTATTTATAATTTAATATTATTTCAAGTTTCTTGCATCCATCACAACTGGCACAGTCCTGAAGTGTTCTGATCAATGTCTAGCTCAGACTGTTCTTGTTTGAAAGCAGAATGCAGACTGTCTAAAACATGCCCTGCTCTTACAAAACAGTTGGCCAAGAGGCATTGTATTAATTAAACGGATTCTTGTGCCTTTGCCTCTTTAATAGCAATGACCTTAAATTATAGTACCTGACTCTTTCATGGCACTAAGATATATTTAAAATATTAACAAAATTCTATTTTTCAAACTATAAAATATTCTAAACTATTTTTCAAAACTATTAGTTTCTTTCATTTCTTTCTTCCACTACACATCCTTATAAATGAACACAGTGGTTGTCGGCAGGTTAAGATGCTCATTGGGGGGGGGGCATGTCGCTATGTCTTTTCACCGACACACAGATCGCTTTGTAAGATTTGTGAGACGGGAGGAAGAAACAGTCATCCATCATCTAATGATAGATTGCTTGGGGTTTAATGAAATTAGGTTCAGGTACTTAAGTCGAAACAGAATGTCTGTGAAAGTGGTTAGGGTATTTCCACTTAAAATTAGGACTCCACCAATTTAGGGTTAAATTCGGATCTGGACTTTTGTTCTGGTCCCGGTTTTTTCTTTGAGGTAGCTATATAGGCCCCAGGGGGACTTTTTGGCTTGATCTCTTCTCATTGACGAATAATAATAAATAATAATCATGATTCTATAAAAACCAAATGATATACAAGTTATTTGCTAATTTGATATAAACGTTTTTTAAAAAAGTATCTTGTTCAGAGTCCTTGGTTTTGATAGCTAAGTATTTTTTGGGGAACATCTTATAGTTGACTGAAAATAAATTTGTCTAATCAGGAATAAAAAGATCTTAAAATTGATTTATTATTAATTACGAGAAAAAAAATGTTGGTACAATAATGAATTGAATAAAATTGCATCACTCTCCTTTAACAAAAATTGAAATTAATGCATTCTTCAAAATAAAGCTGTTTTAGCTTTCATTTCATTAATTTTCTTCTTTTTTTTCACTCCTTTACGTTTACAAGATGAGTGGTGGAGAAGGGAGTAAGTGTGCAATAGTAGTGGTAATATTGGCGATCTCTCTTTTCTTGTAGATATAAGGAGAAAGGAAGGCAAGACCGAGGCAGGTAACTGTTTAGAGAGGCTGGTCACGCTCCTCAGTGGAATTATTCCCTTCTCTCAGTCTGCCCTGAACCGGCCATCCTCATGACTCCTATCTCTCGCACATAATTTAATCTATATTGAAATCGCCTACCTCATATCTCTATCCTTCTCTATAGATAAAGCTTTATCTTCTTTTTCTTTCCAAACCTTTCATTAGACTTTTATATTGCGTTCCAACCGGTAATCGTATTCATATTTTGGCTTCTCATACTGACTTCTTGCTTTCTTCCATCTCCATTCCACATTGCTTCGGCTCATAATACCATTCTATTTTAAAATATCTCATCATTTTTACTTTTCATATTTTTTTTTTTGTAAATAAAAAAGGATTTCGTTTAATATTTTCGTAGTACTTCATCTTTTACAATTTTTATTGTTAATGGGATTATAGATAATAGCCACTATTTAATATTCTTTTAATTGACATTAATAGCTTCATTTATATGCATAGAATTGAACATGTCCTGGAGTTGATGATTTTAAAAGTTGAAACGTTGAATGGTTCCACCACTATCTCTCGAAAGTCACAATTGAAAAAAATTAATCAATAAAGTCGCACTTCCGAGTGATCGATTTTGCCGGAAGTCTTCGTGTCTGATGATGCGGTTGTAATTAAGTGCCTAAGCGAAATTTTCAGTTTGAGCTTCGTGTTACTTTTCTGTAAAAAAAACTTCTTGTAATTCTGTTAAAACTCACATGTATGTATTTCTGGGGAAAAACGCAATTTCTAAAAATTGGCACGATCACATTACTTTCTTACAACTAGGGTTCGAGTCAAGTGCTACCCCTTAGATTTTTTTTCTTTTTTCTAGAAGCTTCTACCATCTCCGATGGTGGACATTCTTCCCTGACAACCCTGTTTCCTCCTGGTACTTTAGGGGATCTTTTTAGACCGTACCTACCCATTCGGGTTTACCGGTTCCCCGTTGCAAGCAACGGGATCGTTTAACAAGAGAAGGCTGTCACCACCAGTGGGTGGCTACAGTGCAAGCCCTCCCACTGGCAGAGGTGCCCACCCGGGCACGCCCCCGCTTGACCCATTTAAGGGCAGGTTGAGATACGCGCTCAACCAGCGCGCAAAGTGATCACACGAAGATCACACTTCACTCCCAGAAGCTAGAGAAGGCAAACTCTAACAGGCTCTGGTAAACCGCGCACACCCAGCAAATGCGCTACCAACTTACGGGCTGGTTCCGGGGTTCCATTTTATATAACGAGTCTCGTCCCGCTCAACTCATGACTGCAGTCCTTGGAGCTGCTGTTTAAACCACGACCACTAAGAATCCTACCTCAATTGCGCCCGTAGTTCAGTGTTTCAACTCTAACGAGCTAGCGTGACTGATCGCACGCCCGATGGATGTGCCGGTCCATCTACTGATTCCTGTCCATTGCCTGAAGAACAGGGGTGTCAGTAACCCAGGATACTTACAGGCAACCCTGCAAGGGGAAAGGATCAGGATGGATTGGGCGAGGGAATCCCCAACCTGGAAGGAACCCCAGAGGCTGATTGCACCCCGGAGGGTGGGCGATGGAGGTGCCACAGACCAACGCCTTTTCTGTTTCTACAAGTATGCAGTTCTGAAGATACTTCTAGATTTTTAATATCTACACATTGGATTAGACCATGTCTTATTAAAAATACGTCAGTTCCTGTGCATTGTCTCCCTTGTAGTCGCCTCCTACGACAGGCAGGGAATACCGTAGGCCTATTCTAAAGCCGGGACGTACACGGCTACTCCGATGATGGACAGTGTAGTATCTACTGAGAGTACTGTCCGGAGGCCGGCAGTGCACTGAGAATGCTCCGGGTGCCAATGACCACAAATGTTGACGTGCCTTAAATAATAATAATAATAATAACAAATGATTGACGATTCTTCTCGACCGTTCTGAAATGATGAATAAGATCGATAGATCATATCCATCCATTAGGATGGTCTATTTATTTTTCCTAAAATATACATAAGTTCTGGTATTTTATCGGTCGTAGCATACATATTAGTTTTCTTCCTGACCGGTTTCGTGATTTTCATCCATAGTCAGAAACATTTCGTTGAAGTGAACTCTCTACATGAACTTGGTGAATTTGCTCTGACAATGGATGAAAATCCGAAACCCCGGTCAGGAAACAAAACTAATATGCATGCTACGACGAATAAAATACCGCATGTTTGTCCAGCATTGCGAACTTACCCACATTTTCAACATATTCATAAGTTGCCATGTTTTGAAGATTTTTTTTTTTTTTAACATTTCTTATTTTTATGCCTTGATAAAGACAATATATTTGTTGAAACGTTGGCAAAAATTTAAGTGTTTTTTATTTTTTTTTTTTTAAATACCGATACTCAATATCCTTATCCATCATAATAATAAATATAAAAAGAGAGTAATAATGGGATTAAATCTCAAAATCGTTACCAATTCGCGATTTTTTTTTTGCACTTAATATAATCATATTTTGATGTGGATTATGGCACATCAAAAATATAAAATATATGCTTCTACAAATTATAGTTAATATACTTGAAATAGTAGTTATAATCCTGAATCACAAAACTATCAAACAAAAACATATGTACAGATTTGCCCCCCTCCCAAAAAAAAAAAAAAGAAATTGCAGTTAATAAAATTTTGTACCCCGTCTAAAAAAAATAAATTAATGCCTAAATAGTCGGTTCTGTTTGTTGTCTTTTTTTCTTTATGATCACTATCATAGGGAGCAGAGCTATTTTTTCAATGTAAAAATTCTCGTTCAAACAGAATTAAACTTCATCTGTGATTTATTGCATGGAGATATTCATATTATAAAAAACTGGAGTCCCCCCACCCGCCACCTTCTTCCCCTTTTTTTATTTGCTACATCTTGTGACTTTGCAACTCTTGAGTAAATATTAGAACTATATTTATACTTGTAATTAATATTGTTCATAATACATTTTTTTTTTGTTTTTTTAGTTTCATTTGAATTTGTTTCATGATAGTGCCTATATTATACAAATACAATTTCAAATAGTGAGATATTCTTCATTTATTTAATTTTTTCTGTTGTTTATTTAACTATCTAACCAAAAAAAAAAAAAAAGTATCAAATTAAAGTAATAATGGATTGAAATAATTCATTATTACTTTTTCTTACTGCAATAAGGGATAATATTGCGTGAAATTGAATCTTTCGTTTTATGAATGGTTATTTTGGGTGTGTTTAAAAAAAAAAAAAAAAAAAAAAAAAAAAAAAATATCGCAGGAAGCTTAAACTTTAGGTATCATTATCGCTGTGACGTCATTATTATTTAGTGTGTAGTTTTATTATGGGGAGGTGTAGAGCATTGCGACCAAAAGAGGTCTGCTGTGCTAAAACAATAAAGATTAGCCACCTGATCGCTATATTATTTATTGTGTAATATCTGGAAAAAAAAAAACAGATAGAAAATGCAGCTACATCTAAGAATAGGTAGACGCTGCCCACTGAGAGGCGTTTTTGATGCTGGACTATCCGATGATCTCTTGGCCATAAGTTTTGGAAAGCTTTCATTTGCCTACACTTCGCGGACGAACTGGCAAACGTTATGAGAGGGCGTTTCGCAGATACTGTTTCGGGACATTCTTCCCCGTGATACCCCTTTCCACTTGGTACTGGCGGGGATTAATGATTGTGCTTATATACCCTTTGAACCCTCTCGGGTTTACCAGTCCCCTGTTGCAAGCAACGGGGTCGTTTAATAAGAGAGCGATGTCACCACCCTGGAGAGACTGTTAGTGCAATACCTTTCTATGGCGGAAGTGCCTAGGCACACCCCCGCTTGACCCATTTAAGGGCAGTTTGAGATACGCTCAACCAGCGTGCAAAGTGGTCACACTACACTCCCAGAAGCTAGGGAAGGCACCTCCTAGCAGACTCTGGTGAACCGCGCACACCCAGCAAATATGCTTCCAGCTATGGGCTGGCACCGGGGTTTAATTTATATTGCGAGTCTCCTCCCACTCAACTCATGACCTCGGTCATTGGAGTTATTGATTAATACACGGCCACAACGAATCCAACCTCAATTGCAAGAAATTGGCTTGGAAACCGACGCTTGCGCCCGTAGTTCAGTATTTCAAATCTAACGAGCTAGCGTGACTGATCGCACGCCCGATAGATCTACAGATTCTATCTACTGATTCCTGTCCATTGCCTCAAGTACAGGGGTTTAAGTAACCCAGGTAACTTACAGGCAACCCTGCAAGGGGAAAGGATCGGATTGGATTAGGTGGGGTAGGGATTCCCCAACCTGGATAGCTAGAGGCTGAATGCACCCGAAGGGTGGGCGTTGGTGACGCCACATACCCACGCCCTACTGTTTCGGGACACAACAACGTGCGTTAAAGGCTTTAATATATAGATCGATAATCGTGAAGATGTGGAGAAAGTATTTTTAAAACATACACATTTGTTACAACGCAGAAACATAAAAAAAGAAAATTAAAAGTTATTAGTTTCTTGTCTTAAATTATCTGCTCACCCGTGGGCAACTTTACCCAGAAACTGAGGGGACCCTAATTGCCATTCAGGATCAGGTAGTGGCTAACAGTTATTATATGCGCTGTGTTACAGGAGATGTCAGTGTCCTGGATATTAAGTGCAGATTATGCCATTCTGCCCCAGAAACGATCCACCACCTTCTTTCTGCTTGTCCAATGTTGGCACAGACGGACCATCGGTAGTTGGCACTGAAGTAAGATACGCGTTCAGTCATCTCACCCTACTACCAGTATGATCCCGAGCCGGTGCTAGAAAGCTCCGGGCACACGTTTTATTGGGATCACGTGATCACACAGTACAGGGGGCACCCGACCTGATATTGTGTAGCACAATAAGAGTGAACATAAGGTGTACATAATAGATGTCACAGTCCGGGAGTCAGCTAATGTTGTGCGGGCCTTCATTGAGAATCTGATTAAGTCCAGGCCGCTAGCCGCAGCTGAGGTTGCTTCTCTTTGGAGAGGCGTTGAGTCTGTTGATATTGTGCCGATTGTCATCCCTGCAGTTGGTGTAATACCGCGCGCTATACAGGATGGACTACTCAAAGAGATTAATAGAAAGGCGCTGGCTTTAATGCAGCAAGCTGTAATCCTCCATTACATTGGCCGCTGGACCACTGATGATGATGGCCAATTATTACTAATACAAAACAATGTGTTTACTTATAATGATCCAGGTGCCACCCTTGCCTAAAGGCCGCGAGACACCTTAATTAAAAAATAATAATAATAATATATCATTGAATCGTAAATGTAGTTAATTTTAGATTTTCTTTTCCTCATAAAAAACCCATTACAAAACTAAAAGCTCAAAAATGGTGAAGCATGATAACTATCATAAACAATACATTGATAAACAGAAAATGTATATTTAATTTTATATTTGGAACCTAGATAATATATAATATTATTTATAAATTTTACGTTGCCACATGATAATTTAATTGGTGAAAGCCATTTATTTATATTACAACTTCATAATAAAGTGACAGTAAAGAAAATGAATTGTTATCTTTGTTGATCCCCAGGGCTGTTTCATAACGTCGCACCCAATTTTAATAGTACGCCCACTTGCTATTAATATGGAATTGCAGTTTTGCCTCTAGGTCATTGAAATAATTAAAAAAAAAAGAGAAAATTTCTCACCAAGTAAAAGATTTTGAAAATTATTATTTTTTTTATAGTTGATTTTTTTTTTTTAATTAGTTCAACAATTCAATTAAAAAATTTTGTGAGTTCGTTTAAATGAAATTAAAATATATTTTTTGGTTGGTTGGGGCCAAATAAAAAAAACTTTTAAACTTGTAAAGTTTATTTATCGACGTTTCGGTAAATTCTTAACAGATATTGTTTATATTGTAACTTATGCTTCTGTTGATAAAATATATTTTGTTTTTTTCAGGTGGGTTTGCTGAATGTGTTTATCGCCTTTTGGGTAAGAGAAAGTTTATTATTGTTTTCTCTTTTTCGTTTATTTATTTATTTATTTATTTTTTTAACACTGGCAGTGTTTCAAATACAATAAATGAAACTGGCAATGTAGAATATAAATACAAATCAAGAACCATGAGGCAAGAATTCACCAACAAGTGTTCTCCATCTATGTTTCAGTTCAGAGCGCTTGCATAGATTAGTATAAACCAAAGTTTCGTCCATGTTGTTAGACGCTTCTACATGGTTAGACCAAAGTTCCCAAACTTATTTAACCTTTCGTCCCCTTTTTCAGATAAAAAATTAATCTGCGCTCTCCTAAAAATCTACACACATAGAAGATACTGTGACGTGTTTTTATTATCTTGAACTATTCCAAGTAGTATTTTTATGTTTCTTAGGTAACTAATAACCTACCACTGCACTCCATTAACAGGCTTCGCAGTCCCAAGGGGAAACCCACTCAGCAGGGTTTGTTCAATCCCTAACTGAGTTCCTCAAAGTCTTAGTCAAAGATAAGTGGTTAAGTGAAGATTTAGAGTGAAGGAAAACCAGATAAATGATGTGATTTTATACTTATATTAGACTGGAAAGGTTAAGATTGCAAAGGTCAAAGATAGATGGTGTAACAATTACCTAGAGAGAAAAAAGTGAGAGGTCAGAAGGCTATTTATCAAACGAAACACCTGAGAAACATACAAAAGAGCATTTGCACAGTAATAAGAAAAATTAGGAAGGCCAAAGCGAAGCTCCCGACAGAAATTCTGTACGGACGTCGCTGACAATATGGAATACGTCAGGATATACAGAAGCTTGGCAAGAGAATCATTGTGGACAAGGTGGGTACGTTTCCTGAGAAAGGATGACGGAACCTACATAAATTTGATGGAATAATCCCTGGAGATCCCTTACTAATGCATAATTTCCGGGATTTTCCAGTCTTCGGACCAGTGGATCTATAGCGATTAGCTCAGAAATGGAAAATAGATCCAATTGAGCAGACTGGAAAAATTGTAAGACAGATTATGATAGAAATAAAGTGATTGAAATATATTTTTGTCACAATTCAATTCATTATCTTCCGCCCACGTTTTTATTGTTCGTTATTAGTTTTTTCTACCCCTCCCTCCATTACATTGAGTTTTGAACTTGCTTTAATTAATTCATCACGATCGAAAAGTTTACATTTTTAAACGTGGTATGATATGGAAGTCATTGTGGAGACAGGCCAGATGAGGCCCACAATCCAGACTAGTTACCCAAGGCTTGCAAGCCTGATATCATCGTCATAAAACTTTTTACAGCAGCGGTATAAATTAATTATCTACCTACTGTGCTTAAAAAAAAAAAAAATTATTATTATCCTTGCTTCTTTATCTTTTTTCAAAATTTATGGCACTACTTTTTCATAAAGTTTATAATTTGAAAATTTTTAATACACATCCCTCATTATTATATGTTCTTCAGTGGTTAATTTTCATTTTTTTTTTTTTTTTTTTTTTTTTCAAGAACGCTATAAATTTGCATTGTTGTTTAATGCTCTTGGATTTTTTTTTATTAAAGTTAACAAAGTCATGAAGAAGATTTGCTTGCGACTATTATCTTTTTGGGAACATGTAATAAATCTGTTTTACTAAAATTACACAAAATGAACCCTGTAGACTTGATAATTTACCTTTTAATGGTAAAGTTGAGATGATTTCTTAATACGATCAATTAAATGGGAATTAAGTATTTACATAGCTTAAAAGTTGTAACGTATCTTCAATTAAATTCCTAACCATCTATCTACCTCAGGAACTACCTCAGAAGCTTCTTAATTTAATTTTTCAAATAAAAATATATTTCAAATAAAAATAGCATCTTAATATAGATCCACAAAATATCCCTCATGTTTAATGGGAAAATCCGTTGAGGCCGCTTTCCAGAAAAATCACAAAAATAGGTGAAAATATGTCAATATTGTGATTTGTGATTTTGTGATTAAGTGCAGTCAAAGAAAGTCCTGTGATTGTTTCTCACAAGATTTTTTAAAATTTTAAAAAAATTTAAAAAAAAATTTCTTATCAGCTTTGTATTAAGAAATGATCCTCAATAATAGAAACAGAAGTATAAGGCACTGAAACCAAGCCTAACGTCTAAATTCTGAGACTGATGTGGATGCCTTATTATTGTAGGGGTAGTGAACCCCCACCACTCATCCACTCTAGCGAGTGAACCCCCATCACTCATAAACAGCCCCTCGCGCACAGAGAGAGGAGAGGGTTCGGCGAGTGTATATATATACGAGAAACAGAGTCAAAGATATATGCTGTTCACAGTCTACACTTCAATTGTACATATCGTTTAGCCACGTCAGTCTGTCTGTTCAGTTCTTGTAGTGTAAAGTATACAGTCCTTGGCAGTCAGTCTTATACATATATATCAATTATATATCTTATACCGATATTGAGGTGTTATTTATCCATCAACATCTACAACCAACATCTCCTCCTACAACCATTACATTGGTGGCAGCGCTATCGAAACCCAGCCATTTCTCATTAAAAGGTAAGATATAAATTTCTATTATTTTTTTTATTATTCATTTTAGTTTTACACTTTTAAATATTTTATTTCCGCTATTTTTTGTTACATCTATTTGTATATTTCATATTTTTAAAATTTCGACTTCATTTTTATGAAAAGAGCCGAAATTATTCAAAAATTAAAACAACATAATCTTTCCACAAGTGGCAATTTGTTAATTTTAAAAGAAAGACTATCAAAAATCATGTCTACCTACACAATCGATGGCCAACAAAAATCTGCTGATGAAGCAATCGCGTACCTTCTAAACAAGTGCAACGCTCCAAATCCCGTAAACATCCGGAACTTGCAAATGATAAATAATTTACCAGTTTTCGACGGTTCCCATAATAGCGACATAAATTCCTTCATAGACCAAATTAATAATTATAGTGCGATTTCGGGATGGTCAGAAGCCGACAAACTGGAAATCCTAATTTTAAAATTAACGGGTGCGGCAAAAATTTTCTTTGACACTTTTAAAACGCAGTGTACAAATGATAACGTCATTTTAACATACCGACTAGCAACGGAAAGTCTAATTGCCAGATTTAAAAAAGAAAAAACGCCCGTGGTATTGTTGCAGCAAATAACGAGCTTGCAACAAAATCCATCAGAAACTCTGGAAGCTTTTGCTGACAGAATAAAGCACATTGCCACATCTCTCTTATTCAAAGCTCAACAAAACCCGTTACAAACGTTACAAAATCTAGTTGAGCGGCTAACAACGGACGCCTTCATAAAATCACTTCCAAGTTCCATGAAGGCCCAAGTCCAAATTAAACTCCCCAAAAACCTTGATGAGGCTCAAACTTATGCAACAGCCCTCAGGGACATACAAAGTGCAGAACCTCAAGGTTCGATATTTGCCATTAAAAAGGCAGATTCGCCAATACAGTCTTCTGACAAACCGCCATCGCCATGCAAACATTGTTCCGGCGTCCATTGGAACTCGGAATGCACACAAAAATTTCAAGTCGTGAAAAATAAAAGAAGGCGAGTTTCTATTTCTAAACCACCTTCGCCTTGTAAATTTTGTCAAGGCAACCACTGGAACCGCGACTGCAACAACAAAAATAATAATTTTAATAATAATAAACAAGCGCGCACTAATTTTGGCAAAAAGCCACAATTTAAGCCAGACCATAGTACCTTCAGGCAAAGTAGGCCCTATTTCAAAAAACAAATGCCTAACAATAATAATAATAGTAATAATAACAGCAATAATAATAATAACAAATTTAATACTGGCAATACGTCGAATAGATGGGTTCCGCCAACATGCCAGATATGTGAAAAACGAGGGCATACTGCAAAGGCATGCTGGTTCAATAATGCAAAAAACGATTAGGCGCTCAGCCGTTTTCACGAACGGCTACCACGGTCTTGATCCCGGCACTCAACGATTCAAATAATTTATTAATCAACGTCCAAATTAAAAACAAAAAAGTTAAAGCTCTGATCGACACGGGTGCTTCACACTCGCTCATAGATGCCAGTCACGTCAAATCGAGGCCCGAAAAATCTGGTATCATTTTAAAATCGATCACAAACCAGATTATCCCCAATTATGGTCTGTCAAACATTCAATTATCCATAGGCCAAAACACAAAAATTCAAGGTAAATTCATAGTGTCCCAACTGAAAAATGAATTTGAAATGATCATTGGGAGAGACCTACTAACAAAATTTCAAGCCATTATTAATTTCAAAAACTCAAACATAATCATAAACAAAACAGTCATTCCATTCTTAACAGACAACACAACATCACAAATTAACAACATTCAAAACACAACTTTACCAGAAACATTATCAACCAGACACAAAATCAAAATTCCTGCACGATCACACATCGTCAATACTTACACGCTACATACAAAAATTCCAGACGGTTCCATACTATTGACACAACATGACAGTCTACCTACTGGAATTTACTTACCCCACACACTCACTAACGTACATAACAATGCTTGTGCCATAACATTAATAAATACAACACAACATGAAATCTGCATCACGAAACATTTTCCAATAGCACACATTCAATACAACCCTGAGACGTACAACTCATCAAACAAACATACCATAAATTCTATTCAACAACTCTCGCACGAACAAAAAACACAATTACAAGCCTTTCAACAACAATTACGCCAGAAACTAACTCATCTCTCTCCACAACAAGCAGACAAAATTGTTGAAACATTTTCTCCATTCTATGACACATTCACTCATGACAAAGATTACAAAACAAAATTTACAGATATTACACACCACATAGACACACAAAATCATCCGCCTGTACACAGTCGACCTTACAAACTGTCACATTCTGAAGCCCCCATACTGAAAGCACTAATACAAGATAATCTGGATAGAGGAATAATTGAACCATCGACGAGTAACTGGGCGCATCCCGTGATTCTTGTTAAAAAGAAGTCTGCGGATCACACAAAAGTTGATCCAAACGACATCACCCAGTTACGCAAACAGTACAGATACGTGGTTGATTTACGTAAATTAAACGCAATCACCACATCTGAAATTTATCCTCTTCCAGACATTCAACACATGTTATCAACATTACATGATACAACATACTTCACAACACTCGACATCTCACAAACGCATTCCACTCCATTAGACTTGACAAATCATCACAAGACAAAACAACATTCATAACACAATTCGGCACATACAAATTCTTATCTGTTCCATTCGGTTTAAAGAACGCAAGTGGATCATATCAGCGTTTAATGGATAAACTCTTATCGGGTTACACGGGTGACATATGCCACACATTCATTGACGACATATTAATTTTTCACGGCAAAACATTTCATGAACATTTAACATCTACACAAAAAATTCTCACACAATTACAGAAGGGCAATCTTTGTATAGACCTAAATAAATGTACCTTCTTCAAAGAAGAATGCAAATATTTAGGCTATACATTGAGCAAAAAAGGCATTTCTCCAGATCACGAGAAGTTAAAAGCTGTAGAAACCTATCCAATTCCGAAAAAATTAAAAGACGTCAGAGCATTTTTAGGATTTATAGGTTTTTACAGAAAATTCATTCATAATTTCTCGGAAATAGCCAAGCCCCTTACAGACTTAACAAAGAAAAATACCAAGTTTGTATGGTCTTCTCAATGTTCATCGGCATTTCAAATTCTAAAGCAAAAATTGATTTCCCCACCGATTCTAGCATACCCCAATTATAATTACGAATTCATATTGACTACGGACGCGAGCAACGTTGGCATATCTGCAATTCTAAGCCAACAAATAAACGGCGAAGAACGTCCAATAGCCTTTTCATCCCGCGTACTGTCTGAAACTGAAACAAGACTCTGCACTACGGAAAGGGAACTGTTAGCCATTCTCTTTGGCTGTAAACAGTACAGATATATCATTTTCGGCTACAAATTCAAAATAATAACTGACCACTCAGCTCTGCAGTGGCTTCAAAATTTAAAAGACCCGCATTCTAAATTATACAGATGGTCACTGAAATTAAGTGAGTTCGACTTCTACATCGAACACAGATCGGGTAAAAACATCGCTCATGCAGATGCGTTAAGTAGATATATAGGCTGCATCAACACCGATATATCCCCAGAATATTACCCAACCATCGACTTATTAGAAATAGCTCAGCAGCAAGCTGAAGATGAGCAATGCCGACGTCTAGCCCAATCAAAAAATTATGCATTAAATGATTCAGGCCTTCTAATCAATGTGCTGGACAACAACATTCTTGTTCCAAGCAAAATGCGTGATACAGTTTTACAGCTGTATCATGACAACCCATTGTCTGGTCATTATGGCAGACAAAAAACATATGACCGCATAAAAACTCAATTCTCCTGGCCTGACATGACCAAAGACGTGGAGAACTATGTCAAGACGTGTCATAGTTGCGCCACTAGAAAAACCGACAACGCCTATAAACCACCAATAGGCACATTTAGCGAGCCAACTAATGTTTGGCAAGCTATTTCAATTGACGTTGTTGGACCGCTAGAGCCATCAACAAATATTCTAACAGGCGAAGAATACAAATACATATTAACAATAATTTGTCAATATTCCCGCTATTTGGAAATGTTTCCAATTACGAACCAAAAAGCGGAGACTATTGCTCAAATTATTGTTAACCATATCTTCACCAGATACGGCACGCCAAAGTACCTACTCACAGATTTGGGTACCAATTTCACGTCCACCATTTTACTCCAAATCTGTGCACTGTTAAAAATTAAAAAAGTGTGCACGACGCCATACCACCCTGCGTCAAATGGACGATTAGAGAGAATTCATAGAGACATCGCCAATAACATATCTCACTATGTCCAAAGTGACAAAAATTGGCATAATTACCTGCCATTAATTAAAGCTGCACACAACTCAACGAAAAATGTATCCACAAACTTTACCCCCATGAACTAGTTTTTGGTACCAAATTTCAATTTCCCTGGATACTAAACTATCCACAAAAAGACATTCAAAATTTTAACATTCATACAAAATGTCTATATGAAAAAATTCAAAAAGTGCGTCAACAGGCAAAAAATAATAATGAAAAAGCCAAACAAATAAGGGAAAAATATTATAATAAAAGTGTTTCAAAACAAAATTTCTATGTAGGAGATAACGTTTATTTAAAAATTTTACGCCCACGGGAAAATTCACAAAAAAATATCATGGCCCGTACCAAATTTACAAAATATTTTCCAACCAGACTGCACTAATTACCTTAAATAATAATGAAAGAAAATTAGTGCATCTAAGCAAAATTAAAAAAGCACATCTACGGCAAAAACCTACAAATACACATAAAATGAATCTACGGCCAAGAAAGGCAAACATTTAAAAACATTTTCGGAAAATTTAGACAAATTTTCCTGGTGTTGGGAGGAGACAATACTCTAGTCCAAGGAAAAATTTCAAAATTAATTTCAAAATTTAAATTCAAACATAAACATTTTAATTAAAAATTTTAAATAAATTCAACATAATATCTCAGTAAATACACCCTGGCATTTTGAAAATTGTATTTCAACATTTCAATGCACGTTTCAAATTCAACATTTAATTTTCGATCATACACCCTATTTATTTAAACAATTTCGTTAGTGTGAATTGAACATTGATTATGGTCAATTTTAGGCCATACACCCCAATCATCATACATTTAATTATTGTTAATTTTAAATAATATACATTCTTATTCTTAACAATTTTAGGTTAAACACCCTATTTATTTAAACATTGAATTTTAGGTCATAAAGGAAATCATACAAAGCATTTACTAATGCATTGATACAAAGCAAATCCAAACATTTCTTATTTTAGATTTAGATACCGACAAAGGAGTCATAAGGAGCAATTGCTAATACTTTTCTTATTTTAGAAAACAAACAATACGGGAATTTAACAAACTGTACAATGCTAAAATTTATTGCAGGATTAAAATACTGGAAAAATTTAGAAATTGAATATAACTTCCACAGCATTGTCTCAACGCCGACAAAACAGGTAAAAACCCTTATTTCTTAGATATATTTCATTGATTTGCTTCTTGTTTAATAGAATAAAAACGTCGACAAAAGGGTGAAATAACAATAAGCATACAAAAATTAGAAGGAATTCCAGGCACCTTACTTCAATAGGAAAGGATTTTCCCAGGTCAATTGGGAAATTTTAATCTTCAAGGAATTGCCGAACAATGGAAGTACTAATAAAAGGAGATATCTTTCTGCACCTGGTAAAAACCCAGTTTATTATACTTACTACTTTCACTTTTAATTGTTTTTTGTCACATGTACCTTGAAGGGTGATTAAAATCAACACCCCAACTAAATAATTTTCTTTCAAATGGCCATATACATTCATATATATATATTTTATGATACTAATATAATACTTGTTTACCACTAACAAAATATTCGCTTAATCTATCTAGCTTTAGCACTTCGAATTCAGTCGACATAATCTGCAGATATTCATCGACCTTCGAAATATTAATTAAATATTTATGAGCTCTTACCCATATCCCGGCCGTATCCTAGCTGCGCATTCCTGCATTCCTGCTCGCAAGAAATCGATTTCATCCATTATTTATAAATTAATACTAAGTTTACATAAATTAAGCAAACGTTTTTATCAAAACTTCTTCGTACAACATAATGCATAAAACAAACTTCTTCGTACAACATAATGCATAAAACAAACTTCTTCGTACAACATAATGCATAAGATAAACTTCTTCGTACAACATAATGCATAAAACAAACTTCTTCGTACAACATGATGCATAAAACAGATTTAGAAAATAAAATCATCATTGCACCGTTGATTCAGAAATGAACTAAAACAAATACATTAAATCATTGCACCTTGATTTATAAGACAGCGTATGACAACTCCAACCCTGTTGGAAGCAAAAAAAAAAAAAAATGTATAGATATATATATGTATTTTATTATATCATGTCATATATAAATCATTCAATATATCATAAATATAAATCGTTCATATGATCACCAATCAATTATATCATTTTCAATCAATTATTTTAAATATGTATTAATTTTTAAATTTTATTCTGCATCTTTTTTACATCATATTTGTTTATTAATTATCTAGTTCTATAATTGTGATATTTATCAAAAATCTTTTTAAATTGTATAATTTTCAAAGAATTTTAAATCTGCATAAATATTCCTTTTATCAGAATCAATCTTGAAATTTTATTTGTATTCATATTCTATTTCTTAGAGTCATTTAAAAATGAACAGTTGTTTATAGCCATTAGTTTTGTTACATCTGAATAATTATTAGAAGATATTTAACAATTTAATCAAATCATTATTATTGTATATCATTACTTAATTAGGAAATAATTTTTTTTTAACATTTATACCATAATCATGACGTTTTTCATTCATCTAGAAATTCTTAATTGTGTAATAACCATAAGTTTCATTACATGGAAATCATTTCTAATTTTATATCGAAAATGAATCATGAATTTTTTCAATTGTTTAATACTTATACTCAAGCGAAAATATTTATTTAATAAAAAAAAAAAAAAATTATTTAATCATTATTGTACCTTAGATTTAGTCAATTTTTATGTTCAATTTTATATTCAAATTTTTAAATTTCTAATTTTATATCGAAAATGAATCCATGATGCACATAAATTCAGCAAAACTCCTTGTAAATATAATTCTAACTCTTACATCATACTTAGTAATGGATTTACCAAGTATTTCAATAACATAAACAATTGGCAAAATAAAAACAAAATGTAAATAATTAATTTAATAAATGTAGATAATTTTCAAGAGCCAATTTTCACATATGTAAATAATTTTTAAATTTTCAATGGCATCTGGATTGCAAATGTAAATAATTAATGGATCTCTTAATATTTCTAAAACTAAAAATGCAGATCCAATATCATGTATTGAAATTATTAGTTTTTTCTCAAATTATGTTAATGACCGATCGTGTAAATATTGTTCTTTTAATGTACATATTTAAATTACTGCCAAAGACTGCTCCAATTTTAAATACTCTATGACAGACAAGACAAAACTGGCTCTTAAAAACAGCATGCTAGTCGCATATCACTAGCCACATATGCTACAAATTCTGGCTCTCTTAAAAACAGCATGCTAGTCGCATATCACTAGCCACATATGCTACAAATTTAGCAGCATCAACAACATCATTTCAGCCAAGCTACCAACGCTAATTTTTCGCAAACGAAAAATTACTTCAGGAGGGGGGATGATGTAGGGGTAGTGAACCCCCACCACTCATCCACTCTAGCGAGTGAACCCCCATCACTCAAAAACAGCCCCTCGCGCACAGAGAGAGGAGAGGGTTCGGCGAGTGTATATATATATGAGAGACAGAGTCAAGACAGGAAGACAAATTCTGTTCACTGTCTACACTTCAATTGTACATATCGTTTAGCCAAGTCAGTCTGTCTGTTCAGTTCTTGTAGTGTAAAGTATACAGTCCTTGGTAGTCAGTCTTATACATATATATCAATTATATATCTTATACCGATATTGAGGTGTTATTTATCCATCAACATCTACAACCAACATCTCCTCCTACAACCATTACATTATCATTATGCTAGGGCAATGTCAAAAGTTCACGGCCTAGCCCATAGATGGCACTGCTACAAATGAAATTACTGTTTTGTTACGTTGGCACATTTGTTGCAAAAGTAAGTATACCAAATGTGAATATGATCAGACAAATAGTTCGTTTTATACGGCTGTTGTGAGCGTGTTTTATGTTTTTGACAAAATGAATAAACTTGAATACCGTTCCGTTATAAAATTCTTCTTTTTGGATGGTTTATCGTCAAACAGAAATTCATCCAAAGTTGGTGAAATTGTATAAGGAGGCTGAACGCACTTTCGTTATCAACAGTAAAAACAAAAACAAAAATGGGCAGCTGAGTTTAAACATGGTCGATGATCCACGTGAAGGACGGCCAAAAACGGAAACTACCGAAGAAAATATCGAGAAGATACACAATATGGTTTTAGTTGATCGACGATTAAAGATGTATGAGATAGCTATGTCTGTATGCATTTCAGAAGACAGGGTACGGCACATTTTACACGAAGAACACAGTACGAGAAAGCTTTGTGCAAGATGGGTGCCGCATTTATTAAATGCTGATCACAAAAAACAAATTAGCAATTGAGTTTCTCGGCAGTGTTTGTGCCGTTTTTAAGAAGAATCCAACCGATTTTCTGCACCGATTTGTTACGATGAATGAAACAAGGGTTCACCACTATATAACTGAGTCAAAACAACAGTCCAAACAGTGGATAGAAGCCGGTGGCTCTGCACCGAAGAAAGCAAAGGCAATTGCATAGCTTGGAAAGGTTATGGCTAGTGATTTTTGGGACTCCAAAGGGATTCTTTTAATTGACTACCTTCCAAAGGATCAAACAATTAATTACTACGCACGCACACCTTCTTGACCAGCCAGATGAAAAAATTAGAGAGGAAAGACCTGGTTTGCAAAAGAAAAAAAAAATCCTCTTTCACCAGGACAATGTATCCGCCCACAAAGCGGCTTTGGCAATCCGAAAGTTGAGGGGTTTGATGTATGAATTTGTGGCGGCTTGCCCCCAGGTCATTTTCGTCGCGATTTTCCAGCCAAAGGGCTTCCTGGCTGCAAAATGACCTGGGGGCAAGCCGCCACAGAGCCCCCCCTAGTAGCGTGCGGGCGCGCTACGATGGTTTGCTGTTCTTCTGCGCCGCTGAGCAGGTGGGCCGGCTTGACCCGATCTAATGCTACCTTCTGTTCCCTTCCGTTCTTGACGATGGTAACCGTTTTTTCTGCTCTCGCCAGCACTCGGTAGGGACCTTCGTATACTGGCGCCAAGGCGGGAAGCAGCCCTTCCCGTCGCAGGAGTATGTGGGTGCATGTCGCCAACTGCGCGTGCACAAATGGGTGCGGGGTGCTGTGCCATGTTGCTGGTACTGGTCGCACTCGCTCCAACATGCGTCTTAGCTTTGTGACCCAGTTTTGCGCCTGTGTGGGTGTACCCGCTTGCTTGTCGGGACTACCTGTTATCAGCTCCCCCGGTAGCCTCAGTGTCGTGCCGTACGTAATTTCTGCTGGTGACATGCCTGTGTCCTCTCGGACCGCCGTTCTCAGTCCCAATAGGACCGTGGGCAGAAGTTGCGTACGGCACGACACTGAGGCTACCGGGGGAGCTGATAACAGGTAGTCCCGACAAGCAAGCGGGTACACCCACACAGGCGCAAAACTGGGTCACAAAGCTAAGACACATGTTGGAGCGAGTGCGACCAGTACCAGCAACATGGCACAGCACCCCGCACCCATTTGTGCACGCGCAATTGGCGACATGCACCCACATACTCCTGCGACGGGAAGGGCTGCTTCCCGCCTTGGCGCCAGTATACGAAGGTCCCTACCGAGTGCTGGCGAGTGCAGAAAAACGGTTACCATGGTCAAGAACGGAAGGGAACAGAAGGTAGCATTAGATCGGGTCAAGCCGGCCCACCTGCTCAGCGGCACAGAAGAGACAGCAAACCATCGTAGCGCGCCCGCACGCTACTAGGGGGGGGGGCTCTGTGGCGGCTTCCCCCAGGTCATTTTCGTCGCGATTTTCCAGCCAGGGCTTCCTGGCGTTTTTGTTTTGTTTGTTTGTTTTTTAATTTTAATTTTTTTTTTGATATAACAGAGAAAATACCAGAGACCATATGTTTTTATATATATAGGCAGAATAATAAAATAATATAGAAATCAGTCAAGTTCGCACTGCATTACCTGTAACATACAGAGAACTTAATAAAGAAGATTTTTGTTGTTGTGTACGTAGTAGCTTCATTTGTAGTGATAGACACTAGCCCAAAGGTGTGGGCGCGGCTACAGAATTGTTGGAACATCCTCCCTATTCGCCAGATTTGGCTTTCTCTGACCTTGTCTTAAGGATCAATTCCTAAACCTTAAGAAATTTGTGGTTGGAAAAAAATCGTTTTGGGTTCAAATGAAGAACTTGATAGTAGAGTTGATAGAGATGGATATTTTGAAGACCTTTCAGAATTGAACCCACGGATCCAGTAATTGAAGAAACATAGGACAAAGTGTATTGAACTAAAAAGAGACTACAATATGATCATAGTCTATTTGTGACTAGCTCCTTAGCTACAGATAAATGTGAAACATACTCGTAATCTGGATCTGATAATTTCTGATATTCTACAAACCGTAATTAAATAATTGAGCCAGTCAGTGTTTCCTTAAATAGGTAAAAAAAAGTGAAAAATTATTTTGCCACTTTTTATATAAAATAAAGGCCAATCAGAAAGGCCATCGCCGATGAGAGTTACATGCAATAGTTGTGTCTAAAGTGACAGGTGTCACTTTATCGATAAAAAAAAAAAACAAACTTAATATCTGAAAATTGTGGGAAAGGAATTTTTGCTGAATAATGTCACATTGATGATAAGGACAAGAGGTAAATGTTGGAGAAAAAGAATAAAAATAAATAAAAATAGAAATCAATTCATATATTGCTTCTTCTTCATGTAGCACATTCACCATCTTTATTGTCCACAATATTTACACTTCAAAAAAAAAAACGATGACATCTTGTATGAGACTTGTCAACAACAGCTTCTACTCTACTTTTTATTCACTATTCACTTCTAAAACATTCACTCTTCCTTTTTTTTTTTTTGTTTCCATTATTCACACTAGAATATTGCTTGTAAAACATTTTTCAAATTTTCTTACTATTTTTTACATCGTTGTAAATTAAATAAAAACAAAGAAAAGAATTTAGTATACATAAATAAATTATTTACGTGATCATTTTTATAAATTTATTGATTTCATCAGATATTCAAAAATTGGAGAATGTAATAGACAATTTAATGGAAATTCGAAATACACGTACCAACTTTAATGAAATTCGTCGAAAACGGAAAAAAAAAAACTGTTCAGTAAAAGCACACTTCCGGTTTACTAATTTTCTTGAAACTCGGAATTTTGGCCATCTATTTATTTATTTCTAATTAATTTTTGTTTGAATGATAGAATTGTATAATCAACTATGATAGCACTTTAGAGAAAAATATAACTCCTACTCCCTCCTCCAAAAAGTGCCCTTAAATGAAATTTCCCAGAGAAATGTTTTAAATAAAAGTTGTAGATCTTTGTATGTTTAGTTTATATAGGAAGTTTCAAGAAAATCGTCGAAGACATTTTTGAGAAAATCGCGAAAAAGTGAAAAAAAAAATCATTTAGTAAGTAGTAATGTAAACGCACTTCCGGTTATCCGATTTTTTTTTTGAAACTCGGAATTTCAACAACATATTCAATTCTAATTAACATTATTTAGATAATAGAATTGTTTAATAAACTGAAATAGCATTTTAGATAATAAACTTAACCCCATCCCTCCCCCATAACTGCCCTTAAATGAATTTTCCCAGAAAAACATTTCAAATAAAAGTTGTAGCTCTTTGTATGTGTAGTTGATATATATTAGTTTGAAGAAAATCATCGGAGCCATTTTTTTAAAAAAAAACGCAAAAAAGTAAAAAAAAAAAAAAAAAACACAAGTAAAGTGTTACTTCCGATTGAGAAATTTTGACAGATGACCCACTGTCAGATGCTATGGTGATGATTCCTAAATGGAATATCAAGTTTCAACTTTCTATGGTTTTTCGTTTTTGAGCTATGCTGTTCACATATACGTACATACACACAGACTATTTGCTAAAAACCACTTTTTTTTGGACTCAGGGGATCCCTCAAAACGGATATTTCCTGTGAAAATTCGATATCGAAAATTTGACACGATTACAATATTTCCTCTTATTAGGAGTAAGAGAAAGTAAAAAGTAACTTACAAAAATGGCCAAAGCAACTATGAATAGAAGCAGTTGGAAAATTGATTCTCAGACATAAAAAAAAAAACCTGTTAAGATTTGAAGGAAAGCTGGGAAAAAGGTTAAACACTTTTCCACTTGTGAATAGTACAGAATCGATATTACCCTATCAAAAGACAGGGGCCAAATCATATATATATGTTTATTTAAACTGGAATGAACAATACACTCCTACATTTTCTTACTGGCAATCACACAATTCTTTCGGACAAATTTTCTCAATCATTGAATTTTTTCACAACACATTTGTCGCCCTTAATATTGTATAAGGAAATCTTATAATATATTAAAAAAGGGCACTTTAGAGGAAATCCAAATGTCAATGTAATGCCAACAACACTTGTAAAAGCAATTTACTCAGAAAAAAAAATTCTTCCAAATAAAGTGACAGAATGAAAAAATATAGTAAGTAGAAAATAAAGCAAATAATTGATGCCATTTTCAAGCAGAAGCAAAATAAAAAAATTAAAAAAAAATCTGCTGTAAAACACACACACACAACTTTCTCTTACTCCAGTTTTCAAAATTGTAATTGACAAATATTAAAGTTTGTATACCAAAATTTAATGAAATTCGTTGGATTCCGTCGAAAACTGAAAACAATGTAAAAGTAAAAACGCACTTCCGGTTTACTAATTTCCTTAAAACTCGGAATTTTTGGCCATCTATTTATTTCTAATTAATTTTTTTTATTTCTAATTAATCTAATATGGAAGCAGAAGAAAATACCAAAAGATTGGGAAGTCTCCATAATAGTACCTATTTTCAAAAAAGGGGATAACAGGTCCTGTGAGTATCACAGAGGAATATCTCTTCTGAGCGTCCCAAGCAAGATTTACTCACGAATTTTAGAAAGAAGACTAAGAGCCCTGCTAGAAAAGAAGATAGAGGAAGAGCAGTACGGGTTTCGCACGCAGCGTAGTATCCAAGACCTCATATTCACTATAAGACAAATCTCCGAAAAGCTTATAGAGAAAGATAAGGAGATAAGCTGCTGCTTCGTGGATTTGGCTAAGGCTTTTGATAGAGTCAAGAGCAACGAGGTTGACCATGCATTGGAGAATCTTGGGGTAGATAGGGGGCTTCGATGGGCTGTACAAAGCCTATACAAAGTAAACAGAGGTATAGTCAGAAGCTGCCATAACACCTCCAAGGAATTTACGACGAATTCAGGCATTCGACAGGGATGTAGCCTCAGTCCACTGTTGTTCATTGTCCTCCTTAACACAGCCCTACGAAATGCAAAAAGGAAAATGAGAGGGTTTAATTTCGGCTACCGAAATCTCTGCCCAATAAGCTATACCTTGCTAGCGTATGCGGACGATATAGTAGTGTTGGGAAAAGATGGAAGGGATCTTCAGTTCAACATTTGGCGCTACAAGAAGAACTCAGGAAAATAAATATGGTGATAAATGAAAATAAAACGAAAGTCATGAGGATAGGCAAGAGAAGTGCGCCAAATGGGCGAATTGTCCGTATTAATGGAAAAGTGTTGGAGCAAGTAGATACATTTAAGTACTTAGGAGCTCATATCACTGAAAACGGACTAATCGACACTGAAATTCGTGAAAGAATTCATTCTGCTGGAAGGTTTTTCAATGCAGTGAAAAAAGGCTTCATTAACAAGAAAGAGATCTCCAAAGGTACGAAGGTAACGATCTTTAAAAACACATTCATCCCAATCCTTACCTACGCGAGTGAATCTTGGACTCTTACAACAAAACATAAGAGCCAATTACAAGCAATGGAAATGAGATTCCTACGCCGAATAGAGGGGAAAAGTAGAAGGGATAGGATAAGGAACGCTACCATTAGAACAAGCCTAGATGTGAAGCCAGCCCAGAGGTACATTGAAGAGAGCCAATTAAGGTGGTATGGACATGTATGCAGAATGGACGAAAGCCGGATGGCCAAAATAAGCCATGAGACTCAGACCATAGGAAAAAGGCCGCGGGGTAGGCCTAGAAAGAAATGGGAAGACGGCATCAAAGATGCCCTTACTTCCCGAGGAATAGAGTGGAGCAGAAGACGACAGCTGGCAATGGAACGGGATACTTGGTCTGGTATCTGCAGGGGAACTCTTACACCGTAATGCGGTAGACAAGAGATAGATTAAGTAAGTAAGTAAGTAAGTAATTTTTTTTTGGATGACAGAATTGTATAATCAACTATGATAGCACTTTAGAGACAAACCTCCATGAGTAGTTCACATTTGTAATTTAAAGAAAATCGTTGAAGCCGTTTTCAAGAAAATACTAAAAAATTAAAAAATACATTTCAGTAAAATAATGCACTTCCGGTTTACTAATTTTTTTTCAAACTCGGAATTTTAACAAAATATTTAATTCTAGTTAGTATTATTTAGATGATAGAATTGTGTAATAAACTGAAATAGCACTTTAGAGGAAAACCTAACCCCACCCCTCTCCCAAAACTGCCCTTAAATACATTTTCCCAGAGAAATGTTTTAAATAAAAGTTGTAGCTCTTTGTATGTGTAGTTGATATGCCAAGTTTGAAAAAAATCGTTGGAGTTATTTTTGAGAAAATCGCAAAAGCGTAAAAAAAAACCCACCTTGTAAAGTGGTACTTCCGGTTGAGGAATATTGTCAGATCCCATGGTGATACTTAAACGTAATATCAAGTTCTAACTTTCTACGGTTTTTTGGTTTTTGAGCTATTCTGTTCACATACATACATAAACACATACGCGCACTCACATACAGACCATTTGTTACAAACCACTTTTTTGGACTCAGCAGACCTCAAAACAGATATTTCCTGTGAAAACTCGATATAGAAAATTTGACACGATTTACAAAATACTTCCTCTTACTAGGAGTAAGAGAAAGTAAAAATTAAAAATACAATTTAACAAAATGATTCATCCGATTGTTTCCAGCGTTTCAAATGTTTTCCAAAAAAAAATGACATACTATTAAAAAAAAAAAAAAATCTGATGCGAAACACTCACACAACTTTCTCTTACTCCTGTTCTCAAAATTATAATTGTGACAAATTTTATAGTTTGTGTACCAAATTTAATGAAATTGGACGAAAACTGAAAAAAACTGTTCAATAAAAGCGCACTTCCGGCTTACTAATTTTTTCTTAAAACTTGGAATTTTGGTCATCTATTTATTTCTAATTAATTTTGTTTGGATGATAGGATTGTATAATCAACTATTATAGCACTTTAGTGGAAGCTGCAACCCCACAACTCCCCTAAAAGTGCCATTAAATGAATTTTTCCGGAGAAATGTTTCAAATAAAAGTTGTAGCTGTTAGTATGTGTAGTTGATATACCAAGTTTGGAAAAAATTGTTTGAGCCAGTTTTGAGAAAATCGCAAAAACGTAAAAAAAAAACACCTTGTAAAGTGGTACTTCCGGTTGAGGAATTTTGACAGATAACGTACTGTCAGATCCCATGGTGGTACCTAAACGTAATATCAAGTTCTAACTTTCTACGGTTTTTCGTTTTTCAGCTATGATGTTCACATACATACATAAACACTCACACACTCTCACATACAGACCATTTGTTAAAAACCACTTTTTTGGACTCAGCAGACCTCAAAACAGATATTTCCTGTGAAAACACGATATCGAAAATTTGACACGATTTACAATAATACTTTCTCTTACTAAGGAAGTAAAAGAAAGTAAAAAAAAAAAAATGCAATTTAGCAAAATGAGTCATTCGATTGTTTCCAGCGTTTCAATTGATTCCAAAAAAAAAAAAAAACCAGCTAACATAGTATAATTGCACAGATATAATAAACCTATCACTTTTATTTGAAATTTTGTTTTTCACGAAAAAAATCCGATATTGGGCAGTTATGCAAAATTTTGTAGCGTAAAAATGTTATATGAGATTGGTACAAGTTATTGGCGCTCTTTTCTGGATTACCATGTAATCAATCACTTTTCCATACCATCTCACTTAGGTATTTGACTTTCCCCCACCACACTAGACAAATAAATTAAATTTAAATTTTAAAGAAAATTCGTTATTTTAATTTAGAATTGTATCAACAGCAATAAGTAAAAGTCTTCCGAGTGTTTCACATCAGCATTTTCTTTTTTTTCCTTTTTTTGTAGTTAATCCAGCTGTCCGCAACACTAATCGTAAAAGCGGTAAGAGGTTTTCATTATTACAGAATGGGATTAATGGGGGGGGCTTAGTTTGTGATGAATGTTTTCCCAACCCATACTGTGTATTAAAAAATAATGAATTTATTGTCTTTATAATAGCCTAGATGTGATCATGGTTTCTGAAAACAGCCTGTTAGTTTATATCCAATTTAGAGTTTAACGACATAAATCACAAGTTAATACAGTATGATGATGTAAGCTTAACTATGATGTAGCAATGTAAACCGGTATTGCTGTAGTATATAGTATAAGCTTTAGTAGTAAACATGTGCAACGCCTTTCTCTACCATTTCTATCAGTATGCACTCTTGTTTGTTTAGTTACACTTGTTACGGATTACCACATTGCAGAATAATTCATCCACAAGTTTTCGAAGGGAAAGGATACGATAGATTCATATAGGCAAAACTTATATATAGAATTTTATAATACTATTTTATCTGTGTGTATATTTTGTTGAAATTTTGTAGTTACAATCCAGAGTTGAATTGTTTGTTGTGTGGTGAAATGATATTGATGTAGGCAGACTGTGTTGTAGTATCAGGGACAAATCAGGACTGGCTGTCCTCCCTTGGAATACAGAAACCTCCTAAAAGCCTAGGCCTTTGTTTTTCTACATTATTATCCAACTGTTCTGATAACTAAAGCCTTTCTATATAATAACTAATCTCATCTGCTTGAATATTATTACAATGTTATGCTTGAAATATAAACTTCACTGTGTATATATATGATATTTTAGGAGATTATATATATATATCTAACAATGTCTGTTACTGAAAAATTCTGACAAATTCTATATAATTTTTGTCCTCACGCGTTGATCTAGTTGCTAGCGCTTCTCGCCTTTCATGCGAGAATTCAGTTACGATTCCTATAAGGGCAAAGACTCCGGTCTAGACCCAGCACAGTGAGAAAAAAAATGGGAAACCACAGTTGGTAGCGCACCTAGGTAGCGAAGGTCAGAACTAAACAGTGAGAGAACTGCAGTGTACTTTCCACATGCCCCTAATATATCGCCGTCTGGCAAAGCCTTGGTCCTTTATGGACTGTTACGCCATATTTTTTTTTATTCATTCTTTTTTATTAGTTGTTATGGTTTGTTTCCGAGGAGCTGGAAAGCATTAGAGCTATTTTCCATGATAGCCTTCTTCGTCACAGAGCTAATCTGTGTTATCACACTGTTTGACAAACGCAACCTGATGTTACCGGTCAATGACCACAAAAAGAAGCAGGCTATCACGGAAAATATCTCTGAAACATTATTTTATCCTTTCTCTTACTTTAAACTGAAATGAACGAACAATTGGCGCATTTACGAACAATTACTCGCGTATTGGCGATCGTTTCAAATTTCCGTTTTTTGTGTTTTCATTGAATATTCACGTGCTCATGGAACTTTTGGATAGCATAGATCCCCTTAACATTGATTCCTCCCCTAAACAAATGTTAATAATAAGTAAATAAAAATGCTTATGTTATATTTTTAACTAATACTGATATGTAAATACCATTTAGAGATATAAGCAAAAATAAATATTAGTGTATTAGTGGAGTTAATTGCTAAGCAGATTGAGTGATGTATACAACTGTATACACATATATATAACATCAGCATAGAGGTGGGAACGGGATAAAGTGTTAGTACAGAGATGTGGATGCCGGCAGTGAATGTTTGATCAGACCACACAAACGCTGGCCACCAGCCACTTTAGCCATTCCCGAGTACTTTGTTTTCTATCTGGACCTAGCCAACCATACATCCTTTCCGTCCATTCTACCACTCTGTACTCTCTACTACTAACTATTACTAACACAACAAACATTTTACCTCATATAAACAAGCACATATACCCACATTACTCTTTTTACTTCTTACTTCAAACCCTTTTCAGAAGGCTTACAATCTTTCTTCACTGCTGTCTTCTGGCTGTTCTCTCAAAAACATACAAAATATACTGTACAATTGTTTTTAAATCTGAAATCTGTTATAGTTTCTTTCACTGTATCAAATATTTTAAATTTAATTATCAAAATTGAACAAACAATTGTAAATATATTTAAACTAAAAAAAATTTTGAAATGTAACTACTTTCCTTTCTTTTAATAGCACATATCAATAGGTTTGTTCCAACAAACTAGGTTGTGATTGTTCGACATGCGCAGTGATTGATTTTTTTATATATAAGCGTTCCTACAAGATTCAAACTAATTTCAAACTTAAAACTTAAATATTTTAACACTAAATCTCAAACCAGTTTGAAATTAGTTTGTGATCGATCCGAGCAGTTCAGAGGACTAAGGAATATATGTACTAAAGTATGTGGAGATGGACACTAAGTTGCCTTCATTTAATTCAATGCAAAAAGTTTATCGACACAATTAAATTGCTTTTTTCTTTTTTTTTTTTGAATAACCAAAAAAAAACGTTTCAGCAACATTCAAATTCAAATTAATCATTAATCAATCATAGGCCGCGCAAGCATATAATGGTAATCATAAACTAGTTGACAACTGTTCAGAAATTGCTTGTTGGAACAAACTTAGAAATGTCAATAGGATGTACTACTTTACTCAATGATTTTTTTTCTTCTTTTTTTCTAACTTCCTAGAAATGGAGCTCCAACCCTATCGTTTAAACATGGGACATTACACTTGTAAAGAACTACAACTGGTATTTATAATAAAATTTTTGCCTAAATTCGTTTTACGGAGAAGCCTAGGGGCAGGGCCCTATGTATCGATAGTAGAATATAAATAGGGAATCGAGGACAGAAAATATATCCCCCACTCCTCGCCTTGAACAAATCTCTTCCACCCACCCCCTTTCCTTTATACAATAATGGGACCGGAGGTCACCTCTCATGTTCACTCTCCAACTTTCCCGTAGAATTTGCTTAATCAATCCTTATATCTCACGTTCACGTCTCATCTAACTCATTTTTCCTTGTGTCGGTTTGAGAGACTTAAAGATATGCTCTGTCCAAAGTACACAAGAAATATTAGTTAATCAAGAAGTATATGCTCAATACTGGTACATAAAGGCGCCTTGTAGCAATGAAAAAACATGCATAGACTTGCTCGCCAAAGGTCAATGAACCCTGGACCTATGACCCTTGGACAGAGCATTTCTTAAAGTATCACGCACACACACAAGTGAAAGATGAGCTAGATGGGATGTAGAGGTGAGGTATAAGGATTGATTAAACGAATTCTACTGGA
This sequence comes from Triatoma infestans, assembly GCA_011037195.1. Taxonomy (NCBI): domain Eukaryota; kingdom Metazoa; phylum Arthropoda; class Insecta; order Hemiptera; family Reduviidae; genus Triatoma; species Triatoma infestans. The sequence goes on along the minus strand of JAAEAF010006547.1, from coordinate 9,569 downwards.
GAGGGGGAGAGTGACCATGACGTTGTGGAAAAGATCGTTCAAGTCGAAAAGTGGGGGGAGTAACTTCCGGTCCCAATATAGTATATAGGAAATGGGGGTGGGTGGAAGTGATTGTTCAAGTCGAGGAGTGGAGATATACTTCCGGACCCAGTATAGTATACATGGAGAGGGAGTGAATGGAAGATGGGGTGGAAGAGCTCGTACAAGTGGGAAGTATACAGGTAGTTTGTGGTCGAGAAGTAGGGAATATACTTTCTGTCCTCGAATCCCCATTTATATTCTACTAACTTTCTGCGCGGGGCTCCCTTGAAAATTGATTCAAACTGTTAGTTTATATATTATAATAATTACATTAATTTTTCTGTTATCCTCTTTAATGATTATTTAAATTTTATATAAAATGAGAAGAGAAAATTAACTTAACACATACGTTATGAAGGGTGTTATTGTTAAGGCGCATTTCCACCAGACGGACAACCTGTTTATGTGTTATGTCCTCAAAATCAGAAATAAAAACAAGTACTTGTTTTAATAAACTAAACAGAGACTGTGTTTCCACCAAAATTACTGCTCAATATTGTTGCTACCGGTGCCATACAGATTTCATAGAAACATGTTGATCTTTTCCCACACGAGGTGGGGCTTCAAGATGTTCACAAACACAGTCGCCTGGGACACAGAGTTTCCAAAATGTTTACGTTTTTACAAATACGAGATGCTAATTTCGTGAACTCGACACTCTTTCTGTTTTGTCGGTCTACTGGAAATCCGCCGTTAAGGCTTAAGGAAAATCCGGTTAAAGAGAATCCGGACCGAAAGTTTCGTGTAATAGCTAAACGGAATGTCGTAACTGAACTTACTGCAATCTTATGTTTTTGAGTTATTCTGTTAACACCCAGACATACAGACTATACATGATCTAGACCAGTCGGCGATTTTAATAAATTTGTAGAGGCGTTTTTAGCAATCTACTTTCATAACGCCCCATTTCTGATAATTGCAATCAGGTCCCGCTACGAACAGAAGCTCTTTATTTAACTCATGAATACATAGTGAATACTAAAGAATCAGTAAAAACTTAAAAAAATATATATTATTTTATACATTAATGTGAGGTATATTCAAAAATTTTGTACTGTTATATTCAAAATACTATTAAGAAATTTCTGTCATAAATAAATAACATCACCAGATTGAATAAATTATTAAATAGGCAGAGTAAAAGGCAGTTGTTAGCAAATCCCAGTAAGTATACATTATTCAATAAAAAGGTTAGAACTGGCTTACCGATATAGACAGCAATTTGTAGTACGTGACATCAACTCGACCACATTATAACAGCTCCACTGATAATCATGCATAAAAACATATTAATTTCCTGCAACAGTTGAATAAAAAATTCCCAATAAAATCAGTGAAAAATAAAGAATTGCATTTTTAATTATTAAACATTAAAAATAAAAACAACTTTTAATTAAACAAACTTTTAAGGGTTTTATGAAAATGTTAAGGTATATAAATAATTTTAGGAAGTTCTTAAAACTTTGTTTTAATATTTTAAAGCAATATATCAGAAATGATAAAATAAGTTGGCCTAATCGTAACATCTTCTCATGAGTTGATTTAGTGGCCACCGCTCTCACCTTTAGTGCGAGTTTTCAGGGTTCGATTCCAGTAAGGGCAAAGTCGGTGTTGATCGTCAAAAAAAGTGGGAAGCTACAATCGGTAGCGCTCAAGGTAGCGAAGGCTGGAACTAAACGGCGAGGGACACGGCGGTGTGCTTACCATACCCCCCCCCCAAAACAACCTCGCCGTCTAGCAAGCCTTGGCCTTGCATGTGCTGTTGCGCCATAGGTTTTTTTTTTTTTTTTTTTTATCTACTACTTCTGAAAGTAACATCCTCCTTAAAATTTAATTCTTTAATTCTAGTACCATTGCAAATAATTTGACTCTTCCAATAGAGGGTTGTATCATTAAAATCTCAACTATCCCCACTAGCAGAAATACCTCAAACGGCAGCACCGCTGGACTCGAAGACGGGTCTTTCCCTTGGATAGCCAGCGCGTTAACCACTGAGCTAATCCATTCCTCTTTTAGTTATTTTGAAAATACTATTACAAAAATTTAAATATATTTATTTCGAATGAAGAAGAGTAAAATCAATTTTTTACAAATATTTTCAAAAATTAATGTGTAATAACTTGATCATTCAATATTAATGCAGATGGTAGTAATTCATAGGAAGTAGTAGATAACAGGAGGTAGTACATAACAGGAAGAGTACATGTAAACGGGATCATTTTGCCTCCAGGGATGATTTTGTTACAGGCAACCATCATTGAAAGTGAGTGAGAAAAGCTTAAGGGCATCTTTGCTGGACTCGGGACCACCACGCACGAATCCAGCGCACTAAATCTGAATTAATCCGGTTCCCTCTTAATTAGTATTGTGGCAAGCTGGCAAAAAAAAAAATAGGTATTGATTTGTGGAATCATGTGTGTCTATACACATGGTTAGTTTAAATAAGATGATAATAATAATAATTAAAAAAGAGGCTGGGAGAAAAAACTACGATTTTGTAATGTGTGAGTATTTGATTGTGAGAGTATTTGTTTTGTGTAGTGGACGCTCGGTTTGCTCAGGGAAGCTAAGTTGAATTATGCCACTTAGTGGATTATTAATGTAATAGGATCCGAAGAGAGGAATCTTAAGCAGAGAGAGAGAGACACACACAAAATTGAGAATCTCACTCGCTACTTAGGCCAGTCTAGAGTCTGAAACTGAAACAGTTCGGAGAAAGAGAGAATTGGGTTTATGAGACCGAAATAAGGTGTAGTAATGCTGAATACTGTATAATGAAACTGTAACACAAACTGCCAGGACTTTACATGTAAATAGAAATTAGGTGGCGAGAGATTTAGAGTGAGTGAAAAGAAGAGATATCAGGGTTCGAGACTTGTTTGTGGCTCGTTGTTATCTGTTCTAAAAACTGTTCTAAAGACTGTCCCTTGTAGGGCTAGCTCAGCTGTATATATACAGAATATCCTACTCTAATCAGGCCTAAGTAGCGAGTGAGATTCTCAATTTTGTGTCTTTCACTCTGCTTTGGATCCCTCACTTCGGATTCTATTATATCGGGGATGTATTATATTATTATTTTCATATATTCTAAGATCACCATTTTTCACAAAATAAGAGTAAATACTATAAGCCACAGCTTAAAAACTTTCCTCCAGGGATAATTCTTCCAGAAATTTAACAGGATTAAATATCAAAGTTTGTTCAAAGTGTACATAATATTCTGTCAATTTTTCTGTCTATAATATTAGTTAAAAACTTTTTCCATCAAAGTATGTTTGAAGTTAACCTCAAAACCATTTATTTAAAAAAAAAAAATACTGACCAGCTGATTGTAATGGTTGTAATAGGAGATGTTGGTTGTAGATGTAGATAGATAAATAACACCTCAATATCGGTATAAGATATATAATTGATATATATGTATATGACTGACTGCCAAGGACTGTATACTTTACACTACAAGAACTGAACAGACTGGACTGTACAATTCCAGTGTGAGACTGTGAACAGAATATCTCTTTTTGACTCTGTCTCTCGTATATATATCCAACTGGCCTCTCCTCTCCTCTCTCTCGAGAGGGGCTCTTTCTCTCTGATGCTGGTGGGGGTTCACTCGCTAGTGTGGATGAGTGGTGGGGGTTCACTACCCCTACATGATCTATATTGAATTTCAAAAAATATGAATGCATTTTGTCAAAATTCTTTTGAGCAAATTTGGAGTTTTGAAGCAAAATTGTACAACAGGAAGGAAAACTGCAAGTATTGCGTAATGGTTATTTAACAAACAGTAAGCATAGTGATGCATTTTTACACTCGAGTTTAGATACTGACCTCTTAAGTGCAGCGAACTTGAACAGAATGTAAAATTACTTTACCCATGTTTTGAATATTAAATTTTTTCTGCTACTACATTAGTCTGGCTCTTAAATAATATGAATATATAAAATATAAAAATTGCAAATACTGAGAATGTACTTTTCTTCTCATAAAATTTGGGTTTTTCTTTTATAGCTGACTATCAATTACTATTTGGTGATTCCTTTCATAAATGGTAGAAGAGTTTTCCAACGATTCCTCGATTTCACAGTGCAGGAAATTATAAAATATCAATAAAATTAATTTCCTATCAGAATAATTTTAAATTAAAAATGAACTTTTAACAAATTGGTTACTATTCAATCAATAAATACATTTATGTATCCAAAAATATCTTCCGTTTATAAAAATAACGTAAACACTTAGCAAACTTAAAAAAATTTGCAAGTCAAATACTCCTTATCTTTTGTATATCCTGCTCTCTCTTTGGTATAACCTATTTGTGAAGGCGCTGGGATTTGTTTGAGTACGTTCTTGTTTTCGCGTATTGCCGCCAGATACCAGGCTAGTTAGAATTGAATAATATTTACTTTATGTCACTTGTAAGGAAAAGTAGTGGCTGTTTTTACTTTCACACACTTGTAATTAAAAATATAATTTCACTCACAACTTTTGATTTCATAATTGCCAAATTATTATACATGGTTGCAGAAAAAAAAAAAAAATTAAGTATAATTAAATCGAATGTTAAAATCCTCTTTTTTTTAAAAAAAATAGAAACTGGAAATTAAGAAATGCAGTGAATATTTCAAATCACAATTAAATAGCTAAGTAGATTCTTGCTGATAATTGATGGACTAGACTACAGTCAAGGTCTTAGATAATTACAGCAGACAATTATGTCTGTCGTATTGATTACCCTAGGTCAGCCACAAGTCTGTAGTTCATGAATAATATAATACAATTTGCTGTATCGTTGTTTATTGTACACCGCTATATATTATATAGAGTGGAACTAAAGATTTTTTTTCTGTATTCGTGAATAAGGGGAGATTTGTAAATTTGACGTGATGGGTGTCAAATCTATAGCAATTGGGTCTTTTACTATGTTTTCAATGATGTATCTGTCATTATGTATATTCGTATAAAGTATCCCACCTTGTTAATGTGTATTCGAATTTAGGGTATATTTTTAAATGATTAATTAGACACTTAATTATGTCATGAACCAGCTATTATACTTATGGTTGAATCCAGCTATTGAAACTTACAACACTGATGCTGTTTCTGCGTTGTTGTTTAGCCTAGTCCAGCACAATTGTTATCCAGGTGTCGTGTTTATCGAAGAATTTAAGTATTTATAGAAGAATTTAACTGATTAGGTTTTTAGAAATTTAACTAGATTAAGGGCAACTAATAATTTAATGACTAAATATTTATACATAAAACCAGCTAAACTAAATATAAAACTAGGAAAAACAAATAAAAGGCGAGAGTGATAGAGTGGAATACTTTTCGACTCTATGAATAAGACTGAACAGTATAACTGCGTGAATATATACTGCATCTAACTTTCATTTTTGGCCTGATATTTATACTAAATTGCCAGATCCAAAGGGGGAAGGGTGTCTTACAATGGAGTTGGCCAAGTGCTTTGCCTTTCACTACCTGTTCCTTGTACCCTTTTTGCCAGCCAACGTAAAATTTTCCTCTAACTGATATTTGTACAATATATGAAAAATTTTAACTCTCCTGTTTCTTGCTTCCATCACATAGGAGACAAAATCAGAGTATGGACCATGCGAATTATTGGCATAAGTTCATTGTTTTAGGTTACATGTTGCCAATTTAAGTTATTGTCCCACTTCGGCAATATTGTTAAATAATAGAATACGCGCGAAAACAGACGTGGTGGAGGGGATACCTTCAAAGATAGAGAATTTATTATATTCTCGCCCAGTATATAGAGCACACAAAAAACATTGAACCAACTGTCTATAAACATTAGAAATTTAACGCCACAAATTCCATATAACTATCTAAAAACTAATTTTTTGAGGGAAAACTGTTGCAAATAAAAGTGATACGTTTTTATTCGTGAAGCGAGCTTTACAAATTTTTAAGAAAATCGTTGCTGCCATTTTCGGAAAATTAAAAAACACTCGATAATCGAGTGTTACGTGATAATCGATGTAATGTCACACTTTCGGTAAACCGATTTTCAACAAAATTGTAATTGTAAAAATGCTTCTAAAGAATATTAATATTATGTACGTGGAAAAACCCATACATTTTACTGAAGTGGCACTTAAGAGGAAAGCAAACATTACGGTTCACCCAGAACCCACCAAAAAATGTTTGTTGCGGCGGAAGTACCTATAGGGAATACCAAGTTTGATATACATATATACGGGTATCCCATTTAAACGGGCCATTTTTGAAATAACTCTTAAACGAAGGAAGATATCTTAAAAGTGAACATAACATTTGTTGAAATATTTGCACTCTAGTTGATGATGGTGTTAATTTTATTTGATTTTCTTTGCCGCCTTACGCCTTAAATCAGTGATTGAAAGTTGCGATTTTTTTTTTGCCCCCCACTTTTTACTACTGTTTTGAAAACTACTAAAAAAAAATGAAGAATAATGCCGTTAATTTCACTACAATATTTCAAATCTTTGCCGAGATATTCAATCATAAAGATTAAATTTTCGTCGTTTTTTTTTTCCTATTTCTTTATTTCATCAACTAAAATTAAAAACGGATTTTCTTATTAATTTCTAATAAATAAGAGAGTTTAAATGCTGACAACACTTAAAAGCCTATTTTAGAACCATAAGGGACTTAAAAATCAGGTAAAACAAAACAATATTTCAGTTTATTTACAAAAATCTGTAAAAAAAATAATATTTCCTATTTATTCAAAATGAGCTCCTCGGCTTAACCGGCACAAGCGCAATCGCTGCCCAACAGATAAAGTTGCTAACCGTATCATATGTGCCGGAATTGCTAAACAGGTTTGGATTAAGTCTTCTCTAAATGCTTCTGGAGTTGTTGGTTCCCTGACATAAATTTTTTACTTCAAGAGCGGTTAAATCTGTCAATATGGAAGGCAAGCTTACTGGTCCCTGTCTCCCAGTTCAGCGGCTACTTAACATCTCATTCACTTTTCTCCTCGCCAGATATATATATATATATATATATATAGACTATTCATTTAAAATATTTTTTTCGTATTTTGAGGACCTCAAAACATGCATTTCTGGTGAAACTTCAATTTAGTAAATTTGTAACGATCGCAATACTTTCTGTTACTAGGAGTAGAAGGAAGTAAAAGTAATTGTGTAGGACGCAATTGTATGAAGGAAACTAACGTCAAAGATCTCATTTATAAAACGCAAATTCTAAAGTAATCATTAGCATGCTAAATGAATATATTAAACCAATTACAAGGGCCTAAAAACAATAACAGTGAATAGAAGCTCAAATAGTGTTTAAGAGAGAAATTGTATCATTTCAGGCTTACTTAGTATTCTATAGGAATGGAATCGTAAAAGGATACCTCTGGCTTACAACAATGTATTAAGCGAACATTAAGTAGAGGTTAAGGAACGCTTTTAAGAGAAGTTCCTCAATACAAGTCCTAAGGAAACACACTGAATTGCAATAATATAACTAGTTCTATAGGATTGCTTAGTACAACTTAATGAAAAGTCAAGTTATAATGAAGTATAGACTGCGAATTCGACCTCTGTATTTTGGGAGATACTCAGTTTCATACTGATATCTATTATTAGAGAGCTGCAATAAGGCTAATCGCAATTATAATGAAATACGCTTGAAGTGAGAATGATCGTTAGGATTTCTATTTCTAAATGACAAATTACAATCAACAAGCATATTCTTCAACATTTAATTGCTATAAAAACACGAGTGAAACGCACATGAGCTCTATTTGCAATTCTTACATATCTAATTGAAGATTTTACATTAAAGTTACCGTTATTAATTTAAAAAAAAAAACAAAAAAAAAAACAGGTTTAATTGTTCTTTATGTAGATCGTAAAAACCGTGAATTATATTAAAACGACAGTTTCTGAGGTAAGCCATAAGTATAATCCTTTGAAATCAAACTTTCTGGACAAGTTTTTCAAATAAAATTATGCATAAAGGTAAATTTGTGTGTATGTAGTTAATCTGCAAAGTTGCTATAGCCTTTGATCGAAAAAAGAAACATGAGCAAGAAGCTGAAAAAAGTGTATGAATGGAAAAAACTGTAAAGGAGGTCAAAGGATCTAATTTATATATCCATATAACTAGGAAAACTAGGAACATTTCGTGGGAGATTAACAAGTGCAATTTTACCTAATGATCTACAAATTGCCATGAATCAGCAACGGATCACTATCCTTATCCTCTTTGATTTTTTTCAAAGCCTTTGATTGCATAGATCCCAAGTTCCTCCTCAATAACATGGAAGTTTCCTTTTTCCAAGGTTGTTCTTGTTGTTACACTCATTTCTTTCCAACCCTAGATTAGATTCTAAGGAGAGCGGCCTTCCAGCCTAGGCCGCTGTGACCCTTATTTTATTGTGGCAGCCCCAACGTTTGGAGAGATGTCTTCTTGGCCAATCTTCCACCCTCCTCAGCCGGATGTTCTTTAAGGCTTTTTCCTTTCTCCAGCGCTACTCTCTCTTTACATAAATGACCATCCCATCTCTATTCTACACTTCCAATATCACCTGTATGCAGACGACTTCAGATCTATTTATCCTTTCCTCCATCCGCCATGCTGTCTCTATAAAACTTCATGACGATCTTAACTATATCAAGGCCAATTGCAATAATTTGAAAATAAATACCCTGACTAAAGCATACTAATTACTAAAACTTAGTAACTCTTGGTTCTCGTCTTCTTTCTCTTTACCTGAAAGAGTTAAGTCACCAAACGATCCATCTCTTCCCTTAAAATGCTAAGCCATCTTTTTCCCTTAATGTAATAAACTCAACTCAACTGAAACTAAACTCAATCGTTTAATGAACAGCTCATTAAGATTCATATTTGGATCCTTCTAGAGACTCTCACATCTCCCCGTCGAATTCTAAAGTCAAGTTGATTTTTCCAAACTTTTCGTCAATACTTTCTGGAAGTTGTCTGGTGCAAGTCCAGAAAATAAAATGTTAATGCGGATGTATGTTACATTAAGCTTGGTTAACACTCATATAAATTTTTTCAATGTTATATTTATAAAAAGTCTGTACTTAAGCTAGTTTAGACTTGTTTAAATCTATTTAGGCATGTAAAGAACCCATATTAGTATACATGCGTGCGTGGATAGCATGTGTGAATTAAGAAAGGTGAAATGCAAAATATGTTAGTGTTATAATTCAACCTGCTTATATAGAATGATTGTCGATTGATTGATTATTTATTTGTTCATTTTGTTTTGATTATTTTGTTTAACAAAATATATTTATCTATACCATCATATGATCATTCAACTCGTATTTTATCATTTTTTGTCAGTAACTACTTCACAGCAGCCTAGGCTGACACAGTGTTATTTCGCACTGTTATAAATAAATAAATATAATAGTAAGATAGTATGGATTAATTAATTATAAAGTAAATCTCCCCCAAACAACGTAGTTTAAGATATAGACCCCCCACGT
>JAAEAF010006546.1:0-58425 GCA_011037195.1 Triatoma infestans | reverse complement strand
CCAGTGCCAATTAATTATGCCTTAGAGATTCTAATTTTGCCGTTTAGAATTTGACAAAATGGATTCTAGAATGTCGTATGAATTTTTCACGTATTATTTCTTCCACTTTTTACGATGATTATGCTAATCAACATTATAATAATTGCACATTCAGGTTGGGATATGGTGCAGTCTAGGTGTACTGTCTAGACATGTAAATTAATGCAATTGTTTAATTAAATTCAATGTAATTGAGTATGTCGTTTAATTTATGTTTACTATATCATTATGAACTTGTAGAATCACATAAATTATGGCGCTAATAAAAACTTTATGAATTAATTTAACATTCAAATATTTTCATTAATTAAACTTACAAAAGGAATTAAACATAAATATTTGTATAACAACGATATTGTTAAATTATAAAATATACAATTTGCTATAGAATAAATAAGATAAAATATTTGATGGCGAAATTAACTGACTGTTAAATAATAATACAATTAAATAATAATCAAAATCATTATTTATAATGTACAGTGGCTTGTGCTGCTCTCTGTTGTATAATAAATAAATAAAAGTAGAAAATTATTAAATTTTTCGTTTAAAAAAAAAAAAAACCTCTCACAAATTATAATTAAGAGTATCCCACATTCCTGAACCTCCCTCTACTCATTACTAAAACAACTGCTGGAATTTTCCCATTATTGCGAGCTCATACATTATGTTGTTACTAGCTATTTTATAATAAAGAATGCCAGTACTTGCTTTTTTTTTGTTTTTGTATTTTAAAATAAAGTTATTATTGTTTATAAATTGAAATAAATTAAATAATAATAAATTAGAAACAATTACTTGACCGTTTAAATTAATATAAATATATTTTGTTTATCATTTATATTTTATATTATGAAGAAATTGCGTGAGAATCGGTCAAAAAGATACAATCAATTATTCCAACGTTTCGACAGATTTTCCGTCTTTATGAAAGCTTTAATTATAGATAGCCTTGAAGACGTGGAACTTTGGAACTTACAACATAATATTTTATAGCATAGAAACAAAAAAAAGAAAATTAAAAATTACTAGTTATTTGTTCTTAAATCATCTATAGAAAAGAAATATTCTCTGTTTTCTAATGAACCTTTTAGAACAAATAATGGAGTTGATGAGGAGAGAAATTAGGTTAGATTAATTAGACGAGATATGAAGACACTGTTGAAATATGGCTATAAGCTTACACAAACTGCACTGGACTTGTAATGATTTTATTGAATAAAGGGTTAGAATAGAGTTATGGCGATGATATGACACGATGCGGTGTATGGTTGATTCTGTAGATAAGTGTCTAGCTCTCTCACTGGCTTATACAGGTTCCCCACTCAAGCCTGCTTAAGTGAGAGAGTACCAGAAAGAGTCTGTTTTCTCTTGGTCGGGCTTGTGCTCTCTCTCTTGCCGTTACAAACATAATATTCTTTTCAAGTAACTAGTAATTTTTAATTTTTTTTTTTTTTATGTTTCTGTGCTATAAAATATGTTGGAAGTTTCAAAGTTCCACATCTTCAAGACTATCTATAGATTAAAGCGTTGATAAAGACTGGAAACTAGGTCGAAACATTGGCATAACTGATTGTTTCTTTTTGACAGATATTCATCAAATTTCTTCGTAACGTCTAAATTAATTTATTCTATTGAAACAGAAGGAAGAAGTTAATTTGAGTTTTGTAAATTGAACAATTGACGTTTGGTCAATATGAGCAGATTTGCACGTAACCTCCTGGCGAACTACTTGGTTACAATATAATATTTTTACTATTATTTCTCTTAGATCAGTGTGTGGCACAGCTAGACTAGTTAAGATGTAAAAACTGGTTATACAGCTCTGTCATCAGAGCTGTTAATGATAGATCTTTGTAGCTGTGCCTAGTGTACGGCAATACCTTATGTCTGCAGTTGGAATCATAAGGCAGCCCGTAAATGTTACATCATCCGCCCATAGCTTAAAATAAAGTATATTTTAGTGCAATGAAATAAACATAGAACTGTTAGGGACTATTAAACTGAGTTCAATGTTATCCCTAGACAAAAGACTCATGTACAAGACACCGTTACAAGAGAGGTCGAAGAACCTGGCCATTCTTTGTCTTTTAAACCCTTCTAGAAATCTAGAATAAAGGGCACGTTTTAACTACCAAGAAGAGTGTAATTTCACCATTCATCCAGTAATCATTCCAGAGAGATAACATCAATGCCAGTTAGTGTTACGTGAACATTTGAGTTTAAATCAATCTAGTGCAAGAGTTTTGTGATGGATGCCACAAATATAAAAATATATTTAATTTCAAATAATCAAAATTATGAAGTAAATGTGACACTCCCTTGGCAAAAAGGGTAATCCAGGTAGAAGACCACCACTGTCTTTAAGAGTTCATGAACCTTGTTAGCATTGTCTACCCCTTCTGCTCACAGGGGAGGATTTGAACGAACAATTAGAAGACATTCCTTCAATACAGTCTAAAAACAGACATTCAAGCCAGAACATTACTTCAGGAATCGCTTTCTTAGAATCAATGCAGTTCCACAATATACTAATAAGTTTATAATATCTTTGCAAATAACTTGTAGTTATTATTTTATTAGAATATATTTATTATTAGCAGTGGTGACTACTTTCTTATTTCTGATACTTCTCTCTTAAACATATATACTTACAAATCCCCTTTACTAAACCGCTCGTGCTACACCAACTACTGCTACAAAACACACAACAACTCAACACACGAAATACATTTCAGTTTCTTATATTTATAAGCTTACTAGTACGAATTATTATGATGTATTTAAATTCATTTAGGGATAGTATATTTATTTTAAACCAGGGGTGACTTCTTATTATTTCTTATATCTCTTTTTAAAACTTACACACATAAGCCCATTCAATACCGCTCGTGCTACAACAAACAACACATACACACATACAACTACACAGCTACAAACACATTATACATGTACATAAGGGCTTGCTACATTCAGACATTCATTATATAATTCACTTTTGTACATAGTCGTGTCTAAAGGGAGCCTGAATCTTGTAACCAATTCTTCATGAAAACATCACCAACATTCTGCCAATTCAGCCACTACTCATGCTACCAGTTTCTATAACAAGTTCTGTAAAGTCCTTAGTGTACTGTGTTTATTACTTTAAAATTAGTGTTCATTCAATATACTTTCTCTTCTACATTTTTTTCAATCCGACCCCACAAGTATTACACCACTTTACAAAAGTTTATAAAAAAAATCAATGGTACCGTTTTCAGGGAAATTGTAAAAACTTACAAAACTAATCAGCAAATTTTTACTTTTCATGACATATATATATATATAATATGTGTGTGTGTGTGTGTGTGTGTGTGTGTGTGTGTGTGTGTGTGTGTGTGTATGTATATGTGTGTTTAGGTTGTTATATTACGAAGAGCTACCTACAGTTATACTGAATTTTGAAGTAGGTCTTATATTTTCCATGTAATTTATATTTTTATTTTATTTGTTCTACATTCCGTTCTCTAGAGTATTCATGGGTCATGTAACTTATTGTATTGATCAGAGGATAAATGTGAAGCGTAAAGAATTATATGAAATAACTACAATGGGAAAAAAAGTAGAACGCAATTTCTGCTGTTTTTCTGTATATTTTCTTTAATTTTTTTTTTTTTTAAACTTTGCAACTTTTAATTAAAGAGCTATTTAGAATATAAATTTCTTTAGCTAAGAACTCTGAAAAAAGTAAAGTATAAATTGTAGGTAGATGCTAAAATAGAGATGAGAAATCAAGAAGTCACTATTATCACTGCCAACTGCATCGCTACCTGAACTGGGGCCTGAACCATTTTGTGGAGTCAGCGACTAGTATCTCCTAGCGAAACTTAAGAAAGATGAGAGGGAGAGGAGACGCAACTCTGGAACTCCCTCCCTGGACTGAGGCACTCAATCATCTGCTTGGGAGATTACAACCCAAAAAGATCGGAAGCATAGTTTCAGTAAGAACAACCTCTGCTTTCTTATGAGTTTCCTCACGAGGTAGTGTAGACTGAGAGAACACCTAACGAAGCTGGGTTTGGAGAGTGATAGTGTGTGCAGAATCTGTGGAAAGGCGGAGGAATCTCCTCACGGACTACGAGGCTGTCACCCAGGGAATTTAGAAGCCTGGGTGGCTACCAAGAAGTTAAGGAGAATATACCCTCTCTAGAGCCCCTCAGAATATTAAGGAGCCTTAATCTGGTTGAAGTGCTGTAGGCGAGATGCTCGCCTGCAACACCTGAGGGAGTACGGCTGGCTAGCTAGCGGAATCCAAAGGGCATGGCATAATAGACCGTGAGGATCGCAGTGCGGTCTATTATGCCCTTCTACGAAAAAAAAGAAATCATTGCCAAGCTAAATTTTATAAAAACCATTCTACAATGTTTTAATCATAGCAATGAACCACTTTCTTACATACATTTAGGAGAGAAAAGTATGTAATTATGGTTGGGCAATGCAAGGAAATAAATAATAGAATTAGTGAACATGGGTCAGTGTATGGTAAACAAATGCAAAAGTATAATTATATGGATGGTTCTTTTGGACCGTTTTTAATATAGTAGGACAGAATAGTGAGGTTCCTTTCTTGTAAAATATAATTTACAATTTTGCTAACGTTTCGACAAATATATTGTGACTTTTTCAAAATCTAAAAATTAAAATACAAAGAGTTCTTTTAGAAAAATTAAATATTACAAAAGATAGTAACAGAGAATCAGAATAAATAAATAAATAAATAATTACATACATAAAATTAAAGTGAACAGTATTTACTATAAAAAAAAAAAAAAAATTGTTACTACCTTCTATAATATTTATTTTTTCTAAAAGATCCCTTTATCTTTTTAGTCTTTAAAAAGTACAACATATTTATCGAAACATTGGCAAAAATATAGTTGTTTTAATTTTGTAAGATCGATCATCGCCCCCTTAATTAAAAAGAAATTAATGATATCCATGTTATACTAAAACAATATACGGCAGCAATACATGATTAATTGCCAAAATGGATGCTAAAGAAAATTACACCAACGGTGAAAATGGTTGACTAGAATCATTTTAAGGATTATTTGACGAGATAAAAAAAGTGGAACAAAGAAGAACCTAACCTAAAACAAAAAAAAAAAAAGGAAAATAATATTAATTAAAAACTAAATGGAACATCCGTCATAACCGAAGAAATAATACGATGGACTAGCAAGAAAATTATATTACAGATGTCCCTGGCTGGAAGTGTGGTTTGAGTTACCATTTCCAAGAAAATCCAAATTCCAAGAAAAGAAATTTTTGACAAAAGTCCAAAAAACTTGCACTTCCGATTTTCTTCAAATTTAAAACTCTAGCAATGTCTGTTATTATGTTAACAATTCATGTATAGTAGAATCATTCATTGTATTGTGTAATACGTTCGAGGAATTTTTTTTGGAAAAATGTTTGAAAAACAGTGATAGGTATTGTGTTTGTGGATTGTATTCAATGTTTAAAGAAAATCGTTGAAGCCTTTGACGATAAAATCGCGATCAAATGAAAAAAACTTCCGGTGGATGAATTTGGTGTCACATGCGTTTGTTGTGCCTAATCGGAACATCAACTTTGAACTCATTGCGTTTTATTGTGTTTGAGATATTTTATTAGCAGGGAAATATATTTAATTATTTATAACAATATATTATTTTTATTTTATTTTACTTATTTATTTATAAACATAGACCATTTGCTAAAATATTATTTTCGTACTCAAGGGCCCTCAAAACATGTATTAACTATGAAAACTCAATTTCGAAAACTGGACATGATCGCAATGCTTGCTCTTACTAGGAGAAAGAGGAAGTAAAATGATTTATTAATTAATCAGTAATATTTTCCGTGATACTCTGTTTCTTTTTGTGGTCATCGACCAGTTTCGGACTTTCGCCTTTCATCAGGATGTTTTTTGTAGAAACGATGTGATAATGTAGACCAGTGGCGGCTCGTGACTTGGATATGTGGGGGTTCAACTTTTTTTTTTAAATACTTACATTATCTATCTTAATTAGTAGCCTGGCTAGTTAAAAATCACGAAGTAAGCCAGGAGCCAGGTAAAAACTTGCATCCCTCTCCTACAATTAAATGTGTTAAATTAAGAATAAATCTATTAGCTCAGTGGATAGTGCATTGGACTTCCACGCGGAGGACTCGGGTTCGAGTCCAGCTGTGCTGCCCTTAGGTTTTTATTCCTAGGAGCTCTTACAGCACACTGTCCGGTGATGGGCAGTGTTGTCTGTAACGAGAGAACACCATCCGGAGGCCGGCACCCCATCCCTCCCCTAAAAGTGCCCTTAAATGAATTTACCAGACAAATGTTTCAAATAAAAGTTATAGATCTCTGTATGTTTCAAGAAAATTCAAGATTCAAGAAAATTATCGGAGCAATTTTTGAGAAAATGGCGAAAAAGTGAAAAAATCATTTACTAAGTGGTAAAGTAAACCCACTTCCGGTTATCCGATTTTTTCAAACTCGGAATTTCCGGAGAATTGTATAGCGAACCGAAATAGAACTTTAGATTGAAACCTAACCCAACCCCTGCTTCAAAACTGCCTTTAAATGAATTTTTCCGGAGAAATGTTTCAAATAGAAGTTGTAGATCTTTGTATGTATAGTTCATATACTAAATTTCAAGAAAATCGTCGGAGCCATTTTTGAGAAAATTGCAAAAAAGTAAAAAAATCAACTAGTAAAGTGGTACTTCCGGTTGAGGAATTTCGACAGATAACGGTCAGATCTCATGGTGATACCTAAACGGAATATTAAGTTTCAACTTTCTACGGTTTTTCGTTTTTGAGCTATGGTGTTCACATACATATACACACACCCGTGCACGCACACAGGCGCACACACACAGAGAACATTTGCTAAAAACTTTTTTAACTCCGGGTAAGATCGGGTAAATTCGTTCGTAGATCGTAAGTAATGTTCATCGCGCTTGTAACCCCTACTCTTTTTGAAAAAAGTTAATAAAAACATACACTTTTCTATACTAACACAAAGAAATTTTTTATATATACATATATATATATACTAAATTCTCCAGCGCGACTCCCAACTGTGAACCCCCTGCTTCCTACTTTTTTATACATCTCCTGATACACATGCAATTCACTAAGTGTCCAAATTCATTGTACGAACATATTAGAGGAGCTCCTATACTGATATACGTTCCTATTCTTTGATGTCTGGCTCTCCGATTGTACTACTGATCTTTTTCATTAATACTTTATAGATTACACAATTTTTGTACGATTGTACATGTATATACAATTTTTGGTGTGACTTATGTTCCTAACTAATATAAAAATGAAAATATTTTTTTGAAATTGAAATATGAAAGAAAATAAAATCAAATAAGAAAATTTTGCTACTTTTTTATTTAATTTTGTACTTTTTTCTTCAAATAGTTGGGGGTTCAGTCGCGCAATCGCGAATACCAGTAGCCGCCACTGATGTAGACTGACTGTCAAAACAGTGGGATAACATAGATTTGCACAGAGCAAAATTAGTTGATACATGCGGAAATTGTAAATTCGCTCTGTGTAAGTCTATGTTATCCCACTTTTTTGACAAAAACAACCTGATGGTAGGCGAACGCCCGAAACCAGTCGGTGACCATAAGAAGAAGCAGGCTGTTACTGAAAATATCTCTGATGCTTTCCAGATCTGCAGAACCAACTATAACATTTATTAATTAACTTATTTATCTTAAATTCCTTTTTACACTTGAATTTTTAATAAGTGAAATTTTTTATTAACCCATGCGTCCTTATTTTTAAAAGGAATCTCTTTTACTGAATAAAATCTGGTGTAACCTTAAAGCTTTCATTCAGATATCTCCTAGTATGTTAATAGTATTGAATTAAATTAATTTCAATCTGTGGTTCTTTTAAAAACAGTTAACTATTTATTTATAACTGTAAGAGTTGCAATTTTGTTTGCAACAATAATCTGTGAGTCAAGATAAAGTGTAGAATTTGGACTTAGTTCTCCACAATAATATTTCTAAATGATTATCTAATCTTCTGAACATTTCCTTTATTTCAATTAAAATTCTTCTAAACAATTGTGATGGGTGCCAGAAATTAATCTATAAATATAATTTGAAGAAAATTATGATTTGAAAGAAAAATTAAAGTTGATTGGCACAAAGAGTAAAACCCAGGTAATAGACACCGTTACAGAAGAGTCATAGAACTAGCTAAGTCATAGAACTAAGTCAGCTTTGCCCTTTTGCCCCTTCTTACAGGGAAGGATTTGAACTACCAAGAGAAAGCATTCTTTCAAAGGAGAGTCTAAATTTTGCTTTCATACAGGACAGTCTGAATTAGACATTCAACCAGAACATGTGTATCAGCAATCGCTCTCTTAAATTCAGTGCCAGTTTAAGTGTTAACATTTGAGTTTCAAACAATCTAGCTACTAGTTATTCAATTCTGTGCATTTATAAGTTAATTCAAGATTCAAAATTAATAATTATCTTGTAAATTTACTAATTTAATATAAAGTTAATTTATTTATTTAAAAGTGGTTATTATTCTCTATTTCTAATACTTCTATCTCTATCTTAAGCATACATACACGCAAGCCCCTTTACAAAACCGCTCGGGCTACAATACTTTACAACATATCACACCAACAACATTTCACAATATATAAAATTCCTTGATAACAATATATATAATTCCTAAGTAATTCCTTGTAAGTATAATTTTTATAGAGTATCATAAAGAATTAATTAGCAATGAGCTTAATAAAGAGGACAGAAATCCAATTTATATCATTTGTAAGTGACTGGATGATTTTATAGTCTATCATTAATGGGAGTTATTAAAGTTTACGAGTATATTATTAAACTATTAAATTTGTTTGTATTCTTGTTCTCCTATCAGATTCAAGTCTATCGGTAATTGTGCGGGGATTAGAAAATCTAAGTTTGGCTAAATAACGCTAGAATTGTAGCTAACATTATAGTTATATGTACTGTAGTAGTAGTAGTTTAGCTGCCAAGTAGGGGGAGTAGGGGGGTATAATGCGGTGAGAAGCGATCGGAATGATAGCGTGACTTAGCAACTTTATTTCTCTCAAATTCTCCCGGCTGAAACAATGGAAACAAACAATCTCTTCCTCTCGTTAATCAACCACATTCAGATACTAACTATTACAACTATTTAATGAAACTATTACCAGCATCAACTTCCATTCTAATTTTGTATTAAAAAACAAAAACTGCAGTAAGATTTCTAACTATTCCTCACTAATCATACTTCTAGTTTCATACCAAAGTCCATCGCCTTCCAGAAACTTCATTAATTGGATACAACTCAATTAATAAAATTAATTGGGAAACGAAGCAGTACTGGTAGATAAATCTAATTATTTCTTCGTAGACCTTCTCGCCCGTGCGTTTGCCTGATGCCCGGGCTTTTCCTCTTGGGTCCACGATAATGGGTGGGTTTTATAACGCTATTAGCGAAAGGGACTTCTACCAAATGTACGAGTAGAATAGAGTTTAGAAATGGTTTTCTCTCGATACATACAAAGACAATAAAACTTATAAATTCTAAAAAAAAACTTAACGATTAAAAATGACCTTTTCTTTTTTCAATTCTGAAATATTATGGTAATAGTTTATTTCAAACAAGAAATTTAATAAAAAAAAAATAAAAAAATCTAGTGTGAAACACTCACACAACTTTCTCTTAATGCAATTTACAAAGTTATGATTGATAAATTTACAACAAACTTATAATTTTTTTACCAAATGTTTCCTTGTCTTCATTTTTTTTATATCAATGTGAAAGCCTATATTTAATAAAACGACTTTTTTCAGGAAAGGATAACCTCCCACTCGATCCAAACTTCTTTTAATCAACTTTCTCTAAAAAAAAAAAAAAATCAAACAAAAGTAAAAGATAAATTCATGGTAATTACATTAGATTTGATTAGATTGTTTTAGGGGATTCTTGCAGTGCGACATGAAAAATCTATTCTGTTGTGCCTCTGGTGCCTCTATTCTCTAGGTACAGACAACACTGCCAATCAATGGCCACTGAGCTGTAGAGGCTTCTAGGAAGAGAAAGACTAAGGGCATTATGCGCGATTCGAACCCGGGACCTCCGCGTTGCTACGCGGGTCCTACGAACTATTCAGAGACTTTCCAATCCAAACTACTTGTGATGGATGCAAGAAAGTATAACTATTTTATTTAAAGAAAATAACCAAAATTATGAGAAAATATAAGCTCGTTCGCAAAAAAGGTAACTCAGGCAGAAAAAGTACAGTTACTGGGACAGTTCATCAACCTTGATGGCATTATACTACCCCGTTCTTCTTACAGCGGAGGAATTGAACGAACAAAGAGAAGACATTCTTTTCAAACCAGATTTGTTGTAGACACCAAGGAGAATACATAAGAACTGTACCAGTTTTAAGTTATAACATAAGAGTTTATTCCAGTTAATCTATAAGCTTATTATTGTGATATTTTAAAGTAACTTAATTTCTCTTAGAGAATATATCTATTTTAAAAACAGTGGTGCACTCTTGATTATTACTAATACTTCTATCTCAAACATTCATACAATCCCTTTTACAAAACCGCTCGTGCTACTACAAACATACAACAACATCCATACCAATCACATTTCATACTTCTCCCCCAAAGTCACAAATTTCACTTTTTGTTACGATCTCAACTACCTTTAATACAAAACTTGCCAAGACAAAATATCTTAAATACCATACCGCTCTCTCTCAGACGCTCCAATCCATGTACAGTCTCTAGCCTCTACTACTATCCCTGACAATCCTCCCCGCCTTTTGACCCTGCAATGGACCCCGAGATTTCTTTCCTAATTGATCAAGCATCTCTACTATATCACGTAGAGAATGCTTACCATTGGGTAGTTTCTCTATTCCTGCTCTTCACACCAAGATAACTCTTATTTATTTATTTATTATGTGTTATGCGGATTGTAAATTTCAAAATAATACAAAAATAAAAAAAAATAAAAATCTCCTATTGCTATAAAATGAAGAGAAGTAAACATTTAGTGAAGAAAATCTGGTATGAAAATCTCATAAAATTATCTGGTAAGATAATCTTTACTAAACTTTACAGAGTTGGCAGTTTACAGTTGCCCAATTTTTCTCTAGCGCACTACCTTTGTGCTAGTCGCTTCCTTGTCACTTAGTTTATGCCAAGTGTACTGTGTTTATCCTTGTCTATAAAGTCTAGAGTGTATGCAGTTTAAGTGTATTGTGTACTATTCCGTCGAAGTGCGTAGAGTACTGAGCTGTGGAAATCCTGGGGGCGCCTCTACTCCACAGATAACTGCATGCAACAGATACCCATTGCGGGAAATTAGTAAGTAAATAAAATTTAATGAAATTGTGTTCCTGTTTTTATGAGGAAAATCGTAGAAAATTGAAAAAAAACGGATAAGTAAAACGCACTTTTGGTCAATCATTTTTTTTTTTTTCTAATTTCCAATTATTTTGCTTAAATGAGCCTCAATTATTTTTATCACAAATTAAAAAAACCGAGGTTAGAAAACTGAAAATATAAATTTCAACCAAATTCTTCTGATTAGATTGTAAAATTAAGCTGGTTGTTGAAATTATTATGTCAATCAAGAAAAAAATCATTTATATACATATTTTGCGGTAAATTTATTAACAATTTGGAAAATAAGCATTAGAATGCAACTCATAATCATAAAACAGTTAAAAGTTTGGCGGTAAGAAGTAATTAATATTTTAGCTATAGTGATAATCTTTACTCTTAGAAGATGAATAAACAGTTGGCAAAGAAGTAGTACTGCTTTGTCATCAAGTGCAAGTCAGTTATCTGACCAGCGTCTCTTTGCATCATATCTCCAATCTTACTTCCATTCCCAATGTTTTTGATCTAACTTGTACTATGGCATAGTGCAATTTGATATAGACCAAAATGATATTATCGGAATTAAACGAGTTTCTCCTATAGTGATACAGCCTCAGAGACAGATTACAATACTATTTCTTTATCTCATTAATTTATTAACAAAAAGCATGCCGTAATAACTGGGTGAATCAGAGATATGTACTGCTAAGCTATAACAGAAGTTATTGCATTTTATTGCTATTCCTGACTTCGATTTATAAAATGTGAGTAATGTATAAGTTAATAACATAAAATAACCTGGCATGAAAAAAAATGTTAGGCATTAGTTACTTTTGTAATTAACTAATTGAATGAGTTATTAAATAGATGAAATGTTTATAATATGAAATAAATAAAAAATGCATCACATTATTAATTTTTTGGTTAGTAATTTACTTTTTCCAATTAATTATAATAATTATTATTAAATTCAAAATAATTAATTAATAATTGTATTATTTTAACCTAAATTCACTTATCAAAGAATTCAAGCGTAAATTACGGTAATTTTGTTGGATATCGTCTATAATTTGCTGAGTTTTAAATATTCATTATATTCACCCATATTTATAATGTGTCATTTAATATAATTTTCAACATAATAATCCCACGGCTTGAAGAGGTGTTCATGCAAAAATACCCAGATAATAAAACACGTTTACATGCATACATTTAATAGGTTCTTTATTATATATATATGATAATTTATATATATATATACATATATGTATGTAACACCGAAGGTATAAAAGTATTTTACTGCACGAAAAAATTGAACATCTGAAAAATGAATTTAGAGAAAAATACCGAAGGATCTCAAATTAAGAAAATTATATCCTTAAGTAAAAATTTTAATTTTTCTGGTGCATTCCTTTTCCTACCTAACCTATCCTTCCAGAGTTCTTCGGAAAATCACCAGTGCTTCTTAAACCAACTCTCCCCACCTGACCTTAAGCTAACTAAACTCCACCAGTATGAGGAGTTTAAACTTCCTTTTGTCTACTAGCCAAGAACATCCCCCCTTATAAAAAATGCCATGCTTCTGCATCTACCCATCCTAACCCTCTTAACCAAAGACTGTCCTCCATCACCATTACTGATAATTCTTCCAGAAGTTTAAAACGCCGCTGGCCTCAAGATTTCCTCAATAATTAAGCCTCCACTTTTTACTTAAAATCACAGGGAGTACCATTGGCAGAAATCTCCCATCGATTTCGTTTGGTCCAAGATCATGTAAATTTCTCCTATATACAACAGATTCACATTGGTAGGATGTATTGTAGTGAATATAAGGAAAGGGAAAGAAATAATACATTTCTGACGAAAGAAGCAAATGGAGATGGAAAGTCATCACTCATTTCTGTAAGAAGGTATTACAAATAGATATTGATGGAAAAATTGAAACAGCGTTTCTTTTGTAGTATCCAATTAAAAAAAAACGACGTGGCAAAGGCTATATATGTATATAGAGAAAATAAAATGGTATTTAACTTGATAAAAACTACAATAAGACTTAAAATTGCCGTTTTTTTCGTAAATAGAGACTATATTTGTGAATCTAGGTATAGACGAAGAAGAAGACTGTTTCATTGTATTTAGAAATGAAATCAATAACTTGAATTCACAGCTCAGGACACGGATCATATATGAAAAAACGTGTGAACAGTGAAAATGGATGATGCATAAAATTTTCGACGGAATTTCGAGATCGAAAAGGTCAACAATTTCGAGGTCCCGGCACAACAAAGTGTGGCTAGTATGGGTGCCGGGACACAAGGGGATTAAAGGTAATGAACTAGCCGACCAACTGGCCAGAAATAGAACGAATACTCCTTTCTGTAGGCCGGAACTTGTTCTGCGAATAGCCAAATATATGGCGAGGGCGTCTCTGAGTGAATGGACTCGGAGAGAACATAATCGTCACTGGAGGCTAAGTACTGGGGCAAAACACGCCAAAATGGTTATAGGGAAGAACCAGAGAGACCCTGGGTTTAAGCAGGTATCAGATTTGTCTGAATACGGGCCAGTTTACAGCGCACGGTACGTTCAAGGAACATCTGCACAAGGTGGGATTGGTTGTTTCGGAGCCCTGGTGTAGACTGTGTCAGGAGGAGGAGGAGACGGCCTCTCACCTGTTGTTTGATTGCGTCGCAACCGGCAGATTGCAGTATGAGATATTCGGCACGTTGGGACTGGAGGAAATCGTACTGCAAGAAGGATTGGTCGGCAAAGTTCTGGACCTTATTAAGAGGAGAGGATTCCTCTCTAGGTATTGTTGGATTGGCATAATAAGCCTCAAAGGGTAGGCTGCAGTGCCTGGGTTTGAGCCCCCCCCTCATTCTAATTCTAATTCTAATTCTATACCATCTTATACCATCAACGTCGTTTGCCATAACAACGTTGTCCCTATAAAGATGTCAGTCGGCAGCATGTGGAATATCTTCATTTCTGGAAAGAGCACAGTTTCGTGTCTGATAACCGGCATTAAGAACAAGATGTATACTTCATGAATTATTTTAAGATAAATTTTTATTTTTAAATTTTGGTAATAGTTTAATAGTAATACATTATTTTAACTAGGTAAGTGATTAATAGAATTACAAAATACTTCATTTCAAAACTCACTGTCATCCTAATGAAATCATGTAATCACTATCATGTAGTGTAAACTATCAAACTATAAAAACAAATATAACCTAGCAAATAGTAATTGTAAATAAGGCAAACTAATATTTTGGTTCAAAACTTAGGAGTTTGTACACAATTGTGTAGTTCATTGCTAATTGTCATTCTTATTGCTGGCCGGTATAGCCCATTACTAGGCTCTGGCTGCCTCAATCCACATCCGCCAGTCTTCTCTGTTTTGTGCGGGACCCTTCCGGTTGGCTTAGTGTCTAAAATTATTTATATTATAAGATAATAATTTCTTAATATCCGAATTTTCCTTTTTTTTTTTTTTTAGTTTCTTGTAAACTAAACAAGAAATGACTTATGACTAATGACTTATTTTAGTCATTTTCCATTTGACTTTATAGTAGTGCGTCAAATATTAAAACTAATTAATGTCTCTATTCACCCTTGTTAGTAAGGCTGAATAGCTACAGTCATTCAGGTAAATCGGGATAGCTTCAGAATGAAAAATTTTGTTATGTCACATTTTTTTTAATTGTTGTAATTTACGTTAGATGGTTACTGAGTATCTCATATGATTTAAATTCCGTAAAAAATTACCTATCTAAAGGTTGAAGCCGATGCGTTGTGTGACTATGCAAAAGGATCATATGTAGATATCGTTTTTCTCGCAAAATTTCAATGCCTGGAAAGTCTTGTGAGAAACGTGTCTATCCAGAAGCAACAGACATGTTCCAGGTACACGATGGGTTTGAAAATGACGCAACCAGTTCAGATATCCAACCTGACCTGACATTGTTACCAAATTGCTATTAGGAAAATCATCGAATATTCAGCAAAGAAGAAAGCGGCGTTTCTGATATCATTGGAATCCAAGCTGAAACCCCAAGCGGACAGCCTAAGGATCGTATCCACCAGTTCCTTTCCTGTTCAACAGTAAACCTAGTTGGCTCTCCTTTTCTCTTCAGTGTCTCGTCACTACCATTTTGTAAACGACGTGAAGAGACGAACGAGATGAACCCTTCTCCTTGACATAATGCAGTTATAGCATTTTACAAATCACCTTCAGTCCAACCATCTTTATTATTATTATCTGGGAAAGAATAGTAAAATGGAAACTGACAAAAATGTGTTGTCCCTAATCAGCCTTAATTTGGTGTACCTATTACACACAAAATGCATAGTCTTGAGTTTTCAAAGCTTGGTAAAATAAACCTATGTTCTTCAACAGAAACAGTACCATAACCTCTTTTCAGAGCCTTACTCTATAATTCAACATTAACGAATACATTTCCAGAATGCAGTTAAATAATTATTCCAATTTCAAGAAAGAGGACGTATTAGAACTAAAGAAATGATGTTTCTTTTGCTTTCAACAACGGGTATTTGTTTTGAGCTAACAGAAAACAAAAGCGACTCTGGAGCGTTGCTTAGTGGTTTTCGCATAGATCAAGTGCAGATGTTAATCACAAGATGGCCGCACCTCCTTGTTCGCAGTTTATTGCGGCTGAGAAACGAAATTCCAAAAGTGTCCCAATTCAGCATATGTCCCGATTCACCCGAACTACCCTAAGTTTACTAATTTATTAAAATGCGATTTGTTTCTAATTTAAATATAATAATTTATATGTCTCTGATTTTATAACCAAGTATTATAACAAAGATCTTTCTTTCTTTTATTTATATTTACTTTTTTTTTGTTAAATTTATAATTTCCTCTTGGATTGGTTTCAAGAGAAATGTTATCTCCTTAATAGTCCTTCATATAAGAAGCAGGATTGTACGACGGTAAAATGTTATGAAATCTAAACAGTTATATCTTTTTATTGCAATTGAAACATTTCATTTATATTTACATTCATCAAGAAAAAATAAGAAAGTGCTATCAAGAAAACTTTGTAAACAAAAAAATCAATTATAGGAAAGGTATCTTTAACCGGAAATGGAAAATTAATAATATAATTTCTGCTTTATGAAGAGAAAGGAAGAAGAAATTATAGATTGAATTGAGTTTGCTAGTAGTAGAGTAGTTAGAAGTGTACTCTATTGTAATTAAGGCCAGTTAATTACTCCTGAATAGTTTGTACTTTTTGTTTACATCAAAGTGATTAGCACGTTAAGTAGATTTCCATTAGCTTTCATTGAAAAATTTTATGTTTTTTCTAAGCCTTCTGTTAAAGCTTCAGAATGAAAATGTCTATATTGAATTGGTTACAAATTAGTAAACACTAAGATAATTAAATTATTGAATAATAGGTAAAATACTAAGCACACAAATCACGCCTTAAGTCACAGATAGGATATATAATGAAGGAATTAGGTTGTGCATTTACAGGCGCCTTCCGGACTAGTTCTTCTTTAGAAAGCCTATATGTAGAGTCGGGGATGCTGCCTCCTTAACTTAGGAAGGAATAGCCTACAAAATTTTTAGCCATTTTGATATTATTGACAGAGGCGACTTCAATGCACGGATTGGCTTACTTAATACTTTTGTTGAATTTATCTTCGAATTCCTACCCAATATTCTTTGTAATCAAGGCACTTACCAAAAGAGGTAAGAGCAAAAGAGGTAGTTATGCAATGGAGAAGCTAGGATAGTTCCAATGTAACGGCAGGACAAACACCGATTCTCCTGGCTGTTTTATTTACGTTCCAGAATCCACTTTCATTTACTTCCAATGTAGTAATGGTAGATATAATTGGGGTAATTTTGGGCTTTTCTCCTAATTTTATTAACTTTTCAATTGAATATTTCTGATTTTTCCGATCATTTAGGAAATTGTATTCAACAGTATTGAAATTGTATTGTTATGCGGATCCCCAAATATGTTTATGAACCATTTGTTTTGTCTGTTAACAGATTTAAATCTAAACTTATTAAATTCCAATTAATTCTGAAACAGCACGATTATTTATGTTAGTTTTATTGATATAAATTTAGTTAAATTTTTTAAAAGTAGACTACTGTCTCAAACTAGTAAGATAAGGTTGTATAAAACCCTAATCTGTCCAGTCTTAACATATGAAGCGGAGACGTGGACTCTAACCACCATCATGAAAAATCAACTGACACTTTTCGAACACAAGCTTTTAAGGAAGATTTTTGGTCCAGTCCTCGAAGTTCAAACAAATACGTGGAAACTCCGAACAAACACCGAGCTGTATTCCTTATATAAAGATGCCAATGTGGTCCAGTTTAATTAAAATACGCCGTTTGGAATGGCTGGGTCATATAATAAGAATGCCCACAAATAGAATGCCGAGCAAATTGTTGCATGGCTCTATAAATGGCAAAAGAAGAGTAGGCCGACCAAGAAGACGGTGGCTGCAGGATTTCGAAGATGATTTAAGGATACTGGGAGTTACAGCAAGGAGACAGAAGTCTGAAGATAAGATACATGGAGGGACATTATTCAGGAAGCCAAGACCCACCCCGGCCTGTAGAGTTATGTAGTAGTAGTAGTAGTATTGATGTAAATAAGTCTTATTTTGTTTTATAAACATTATGCTAAATTCAATGTATGCAATTCACTTAATTAGATTTGTTACATTGAATCAATTTACTCAGTATAAAGCCTGATTTACCTCAATGAGAAATAAACATTAAATAAACACTAAACAAAAAAATAAGGATGATACCAATTTTAAAACTTAATATCTTTAAAAAATAAAATAAAATAAAATTGAATTACAAAAGTCATGCAAGAAATAGTAAACTAATGGTCATATAAAAAAAATTACTTAAAAATTTAAAAGTGCCCCCCTTTTGATTTTTTGCTAGAATTCCAAATTTGAAGAAAATCGGTTTTAATAGTCGTGCGACTTTTCAATATACATTTTTATGTTATTGAGAAATTTTCTCGTAAACGACTATATCAATTGTTCTTTAAACTTAGTGTGGCAAAACTGACATAGACATTTTTCCATTAAAACTGACATTAAGGAATTCCTGAATTTGAAATTTAGGTAAACTGCGTTATATTTCAAATGTTATTTGGCATGATCTATACTGGCGCTGTCTACTGGAATATAATGTTCTCCTACATGTCTGGGTAAGTACTCTTACCGTATTGCAGTAACAGAAAGTTATTTTGAATGTTTCGCTGCAGAATTTTTCTACAGATTTTTTGTTCTGCAAATTATTAGTAAATAACATAAAAGCAGATAAGAGAATTCAATGAGAACCTTCTTATTTGAATTCTGTCAATTAAAGAGGGGAAGCTTACCTTCAAAACCACAGTACATTATTAGGTTGAAGTTAAGAAAAATTTTATTTAAAGTATTTATTTAATATAAAATTACAAATACAGAATACAAACTCCTAAAATACAAATACAAAATAAAAATACAAACTTCTTTGAAAATATAATTTTTTAAAGACAGCTGCCATGGTACAAGACCGTCGGCGGAGTGGGTAATAAATAGCTACATAAACTACATGTTAAATTCTATACTAATTGTCAAGTTATTTTATCTTTCTTTACGTTATTATTATTATTATTATTTTATTTTTACGAATACAATAAGAGATGTTAGCTAATAACTGATTCAATTTTTTGCATGTGATTAAACTATTTGGTTTCAAAATTTATGTGTTACCCAGTCGATATAAGGATTAAACAATATTACTTTATGATAAATGTCTTTAGATTTCTAAGCGCCGGGCGCTTTTCCACATTGAGCCCTAGACAGTAACACATCCAACTCCGACATAGTGAATGGTGGATCTGTTATAACATTTTGTATAAAAGGTGCAGCATACTGAATTCTATTCGTATTCAAAGTGGGGTTATATAAATTTTGAAAATATTTTGTCCACTCTTCCAATGAAATGTTATAAGATTTGTAATTTGTACCCTTCAAAGATCTCACAGCCTGCCAGAACTCCTTACTATTATAGCTATTATTAATCTGATATAAGATCTTAGCATTAAACTGATTTTTCTTTAACTCACCCAATTTTTGAAAGTCATGATTTATCGCTTAACTGATTTAGACTTCCGATACTTTCTTAGACTCAGAAACGATAACTTCCGTGAGTTAAAACATTCTCTGTCGAACCATTTTTCAATATAATCAAATTTTGACTTTGGCTTTGGGTTAAAATTAACAGCTATCATAATAAGTTTTATAAGAATGTTTATTTTAGATTCAGTATTATCTGTAATAAATATAATAGAATTTAACAGTTTGCCTAATTTGTTAAGCAAAATTATATTTTATTTTCTGATATTAAATCTATTGTTAAATTGATTTTAAAATGTTAAATAACATAATTTGACAATTGCGCACATGCATTGAAATTGATTTAATTAAAAGTTGGTAAACATATCTTTTATGTAAATCATCTCTAGAGATAATGAACCAGTACAATTACAGATTCTACTGGAATAATTGTCAATTCTGTAACTATTGTTGTAAATAGTAATTTAAGTGAAATTCTTATCAACTATATTCACATTAATTGCAACCGAAATTAGCATATTATTCCGAAACAACAATAACAAATACAAAAAAATGTTTTTATATATTTTTATACAATCAAAATCATCAGAAAATCCCAAAAGAGAACTATGTCTAATTTATGTGAAAATATAAATCTTAGAAATTGTTGGGATGGCGAATAATCCAAATATACGAGTGATGTGGTCATTCGATAATACTTGAAATGGCTTCATAATTCACAAGGTTTTCCAATAAAATAAGAGGCGATTTATGATTGAATTCTTGTTAGAGGCAACCGTATTTATATAATTATCGGTTAATATATTATTGAGTTAAATAGAATCCTAATCTTTTCCAAAAAAATAAATAAATAAAGTATAAGTGAAAAGTTAAATAATATATGGGGAAGTGTGTGATCTTATTATACAAGATGGGAGGGGCCTGATGTAGTATAAGAATGGAAGAGAAGAGAATATTACCATACTGTTGTAGAAGGTAATGGGGGTAAGAAGTGGAGAGTGTGGTAGTTACTTAATGGATTGAGGTGCCACAGAAACCCGCCGCCGAACCTAACTGTGGCGTTACTTCCTTGGCGTCCAGAAGGTTCCCTCCTCCAGCTCCTTGCCAACAGTAATGAGCAACCTTCTGCTAATAATTCTCATATTACTCTTAGTCAAACTCAACATTTCTCCTTATATCTACATTATTAATGTTTCATTTCCATAATTAAACTAAAGGATGTTACTAAAATTTACCTTATTATATTTAGTAATATACAACATATTGTAATGTAACATAAGTGAATATCGCAACAAATGCTGATTAGTTATATATTTTACTTTGTGATAATTTCTATGCTTTCCCTTATCAAATTTGTGAAAGGAGATTCCATTGTTAGAATGTTATATAACAATCATGGAGAAACAATAATACTCCCAAAATTTAGTTGATACTCATCAAGGATATTTTCCGTGATAGCCTGCTTCTTTTTGCGGTCATTGTTCGCCCATCATCAGGATGTTTTTCGTCAAACAGTGTGATAACATAGATTTGCATAGAGCAAATTTAGTTGATACACTGGTCTTTAAATGTTTCTGTTAGGGCCTAATTAGGTTAAGAGAGATGATGGTACCTGAGTGGGAAAAAAATACATTTTTTGGTCTTTAAAGGGGCATATTGTACCCTTTAAAAATGGAAACATCCAACACGTGGGGGGTGTGTAACTTAAACTACGTTTTTTGAAGAAAATTTACTTTATAATTAATTATCCATACTATCTTACTATTATATTTATTTATTTATTTATAACAGCGCGAAATAACACTGTGTCAGCTGTGGGCTGCTGTGAAATAGTTACTGACAAGAAATGATAAAATAAGATTTTTTCCCACTCAGGTACCATCATCCCTCGTAATCTAGTTAGGCCCTAACAAAAACATTTAAACATCAGTGTATCAACTAAATTTGCTCTGTGCAAATCTATGATATCACATTGTTTGAAAAAAAGCATCCTGATGATGTGCGAACTGGTCCCCAAACTGGTCGATGACCACAAAAAAGAAGTGGAGGCTATCACGGAAAATATCTCTGATGCTTTCCAACTCTACGGAACCAACCAAACAACTTTATATACTACCGTTTAAAAAAATAAATCTGATGTGAAATACACACCACTTTCTCTTGCTCATTTTAATAGAGTTTAATTATGGCAGATTTTAAAGCTTGCTCATATTTTTTTTTTAAACATAAATATGGACCAGTACAAACATACCAACCCAGGTAGTTAGAGAAGTGAATATGTATTAGAAATCTAACTTCATAAATTCCTTGAAACTATCTACAATCATTTGTTAATGGAAAGTGATAGGTTTATATCTGGTGCAATTAACATTCAAAATTTTTTTAAAGAAGACTTAGATGGTTTAGAGAAAATTTTAAAGATCTCAAAAACCTATTTTTTTTAAGGGAACACTGGGTGGGAGGTGCCTGGGCTGTCGCGCTTATCAGCCCGTATAGAACCCCTAACCTAATGATGCCCTTAGCGCAGAGGTGACGCCCTGAAACAATGGAAATGAACTTAACCAAGCTAATCCTAAACTATAGATCCCCCAGTAATCGATATTCCTGGGCTGACAAAGAACCTAACCTAACCCTGTCCATCCTATCTTCCATTCATCCAATACAGTTAAGATTTATTTACACCCTTTCACTCTAAGCTCGTTCATTCAACCATACACACTCTTATGCCCCTCAGTACTCAATATTCCTGGGAGGTATGAGAAAACCCTTCATCTAACTTAGCCTAACAAACTAGCCTAAAACTTAGGGTCATAAGTAACCGCTAGCCTAAAACCTACATTCATGCAACATTCACGCAATAAATTACTTTCATTCCAACTTGTAACTACCTACCCAACCCGCTGTGATGGATGCAAAACATATTAAAATATATTAAATTAAGAAATATCAAGATAGTGACAATTCCTTTGCAAAAAGAGAATAAGCAAAGAAAACAGTTATTGGAAAAGATTAATTAACCTTATGCCATTGTACTGCCCCCTTCTCCTCACAGAGGAGGCACTAAACGGACAAAAGAGAAGAATTTTTCAGGACAGACTTGTGCTAGAAATCAAGGTGGAAACATATACCAGTATTACGTTATAAGAAATTATTATAAGCTATTGTGATATTCAAAGTAACTTAATTTCTCTTAGAGAATATATTTAATTTAAACTACCAATGTGTTCATAATTATTCTTACATTCTATCTCAATCAAACATACAAGCCCTTTTCGCTAAAACGCTCACGCCACAAGCTACCTACACACATCTCAGGTGTGGATATGTATATACGGTTAAGAGATAGAAGTATTAAGAATATAATCAAGAATGCACCACTAATTATGAACTAAATATATTTTCTAACTGAATTTAAGTTACTTTGAATATCACATAGCTTATAATAATTTCTTATAACGTAATACAGATATATGTTTCCGCCTTGATTTCTAGCACAAGTCTGTCCTGAAAAATTCTTCTCTTTTGTCCGTTTAGTGCCTCCCCTGTGAGGAGAAGGGGACAGTACAATGGCATAAGGTTAATTAGTCTTTTCCAATAACTGTTTTCTTATACCTGCGTGTACCTTTTTGCAAGGGAATTGTCACTATCTTGATATTTCTTAATTTAATATATTTTAATATGTTTTGCATCCATCACACCGCCCCTATTGACCCATTCCATTCTCCTTTTAAATGCTTCTTCCACAAATCGCCTAAAACACCTGTACGCGGCACTGTTTTCGAGTAGCAGGGGCCGACTATTATTCTCCAAGGCAGCGTGGAACCCAACCTCTCTATGCAAGCGCTGACGCAAATCAGAATACAGTGGGCAATCCAACAGCACATGCTCACTTAGTTCCTCCTGTCCACACCTACAGCTCCCATCCTTGCCCATTTACCATTCAACTGTCCATGCCCTGTGACCAACCTTGAAACCGCATATGACAGTTCATCGGAAACAATGCTACAGCCCCCACTTCACTTCCTGCAAAGACGAGAACGTTGTCCTCCCCTTGGTAGAATTCCTCCACGTTTCGTTCCACTCCCGTAATAATAAGATATCCAAATCTCGAAAGGCTACGTCCCAGTCCCAGACCGCTTTGTCATCCTCGGGTGGGGCGATATCCCCAAAAATTAAAATTAAAAACCTATTCTGCAAACTTGCACTTCAGTTTAGCAGATATTCTTCAAAAATTTGGAATTTCTAGCAACGCTTCTAATGGGCAATAATAATACATAAGCCGTAGAACCCATACATTGTATAGAAGTATATAGGAAAGCTCAACGTTACTCTCTTCCCCACACACACCAAAAAAAACAATTAATTTTCCGGGAAAATGTCACAAAATAAAAGTGGTAGGTATTGTAGATAGTATATGAAGTTTAAAGAAAATTGTGTGAAACCGTTTTTGAGAAAATCGCAAAAGAAAAAACTGAAAAACGTGTTGGAAAGTCCCACTTTCAGTTGATGGTTTTTGCCCCCTAATACATCTTGTCGGATGCGAAGTACCTAGACGGAATTTCAGCTGCCTGCGATTTTTCGCATTTGAGACACAGATCATTCCGTAAAAACTTTTTTTATCGCACCCAGCGGGCCCTGAAAACATGTACTTCCCAGTGAAAATTCAATTTCAAAAATTTGAAATGATATTTCCTCTTAACGTTTGCGTAAATTTGATGTATTTGTAAAGAAAATTTTCAATTGATCAAGTTGATAATATGGCTAAAAAAGATAACTTTGTTTCTAGAGGAATAACGGGTGTAGCTTAGTTTTAAGTAATAGCAAAATTGTTGGGTTTTGATGATATGCTGATGAACGGAAGCTCATCGATGCGCTGGCTTCATTAATAGAGATTATCAGCTTCTTAAATTTTTACCAAATGCCAAATTACATAAGTGAGTAAATTAAATAGTTTTAAAAATGTTTAATGGAAATATAGATATATCGAAAACGACTTTATCGATTTCTTTAAAAATATCTATCACTTTAATTTAAACCTTTTTTCTTAGGAAAATTATTTTAAGGGAATTCCTAGGTGAGCCACAACGTTAAGCTTTTTCATAACGTTACCATTCCGTACCACTAGGATACAAAAAAAAAATGCTGTTTTTTTAAACCCTTGGCGCAACATTCCATGAAGGGTCAATGCGAAGGGGAATGTTGGCGCACATTCTAAGGCGAGAGATTTGGGGGGGGGGGAACTTTGGGACGGTTCCATCGCCTAGGTTCGCTGCTATCTATAGCTCTCCTCTTTTTCTCATGGTGCTGGGTCAACACTGTCTTTACCCTCACGGGAATTGAATTGACCTTGCATTCTCAGACCAAAGATGAGAGCGCTGGCCACAACACCAACGCCTAAGGGTACAATTTATATATTAAGGATTGTTCAGGAAGTGAACAGAGTAATTTTTATTTTATTTTAATCAATTTTAACAATTAAATCATCGAGCGTCAGCGCCTTCAAAGAAGCCAACGCTGCGGCCGGGAAGACAGCCTGGCTCCAGTTAAAGGGTTTTACGGTCGATCAGCTTCTGTTTCCCACCACTACACCGGGTTACTACGGCCCTACTACGTCCAAAAGTTAATGTGCGATAATCTCTGGCCAGAGAACATACTCAAATTTTTACGTACGTCTTAGTACAAGTTTATCAGTACATCTCCGTACAAATCGTATCAATTCAAGTTGTACATCGAGTTCATCAGCCATCAAGTTTGCCAGTACATCTGGTTTCAGTGGCTGGGTCATTGCGTCGAGCAAATACCAGAGGTCCAGGCAACCGTGGAAGCTAGCCACCAATAAGGAAGACCGGAAGTCAACCTTAGAAGATTGAAGCCATCTCTTCAGTAACTACTATTTCTTTGTAAACTACTAACCCATTAACCATTTACCATAATATATTCAGTTTGTTTTACTTCAATTCTTTTTTTACTTCAATAGCCAAATTTTCTCTCATAATATAACTCAATACATACAGTCCACATCAAAATTCTACTGAACTATCAACCAAGGATATTTAAAGCATTTCTAAAAATTTTCAACATGAAGAAATTAGGTTTAGCTGCCAAACATTTAAAGTTTATGGAATTTTTGTCTCTAACAAATTTCTTTTGAAATGGAATGTTCAAATATAAACTTATTATAAACCTCTTCTTGTTCGGAAAAATTGATTTTAGTTACTTTTGATGAATCTGAGACTTTAGATTACAATATTATTGGATTTTGTTTAATTTTATCGGTGTTTTCTTCTGGTTTGCAATGGAATCACATCAAATATGGCCATGCTGTTCAAATATCTCGCCTCACCGACATTTAAATTAGGTCATGAGTAATGATTTCAAATTTGAAAAAATGTACCTATGAATTCTATATTTGTATAAATTGCATCAAGAGAATGTAGACTGAGTGTTTCACATTAGATTATTTAAAAATATTTTAATTCAATGTTCATGTAAAAAAAAGAAAAAAAAAAATAAACAAAAAACTTATCGATAAATACAATGTGGCTTTGTGCTAAAATTAACCAAGTTCAGGGTACAATCCGGATGTGTGACCGACCAGATTATAGCTATAAATCGATAATGCTTGAGTTTAGTCGAGGTATTATCACATTGTACATTAGCTACGATGGCCATATGTAGTGCGGTCACAGGATTTCATCATATCGATCCAACCTATAAAGCTCCTCTCATATTATGTTTTCTTGCAGTTTACAATCTGATTGCATATTAACAATTTTTCGCAAAATAATTCGTACTATTTTGTTTCAAATTACAACTACCTTCTCAAAAAGAAAGAATTTCTTTATGATTAATAATATAATGACATATTGGGTTGGTGCAAAAATAATGCAGGTTTTTATATGCCAAAAAAAAAATTATAATTTGTATAAAACTAAGATTATTTATTCAAAATATGTTCCATCATTATCAACACATAGTTGCCAACGTGTCAGAAGCATTTTTATTCCAGTTTCTAAAAAATCTTTATTTAAACTCTCAATAAACTCGCGGAAGGCATTTTCGGTTTCACTTCGGTCCCTAAAATTTTTTCCTCTTAAGAAGTTGTCCAAATGTCTAAATAAGTGGAAGTCCGTCGGCGAGAGATCGGGGGAGTATGGAGGGTGCGGAAGTGTTTCATATTTCAATTCCTGAAGTTTCCTGAGAGTTGGCATTGCGATATGTGGCCTGGCGTTATCGTGAAGAAGAATTGGTCCTTTCCGATTCACCAATGCTGGACAAAGATTTTGCAATTTCCTATGCATTTTGTCAATTTCTTGACAATATGTTTCAGCCGTGATTGTTTTGCCAGTATTTAGGAAGCTGTAATGAATAACACCTGCAGTAGACCACCACACTGTCACCATTACTTTTTTCGGGTGCAGGCTTGGTTTCGCGAAATGTTTTGGTGCTTCATCCTTGTCCAGCCACTGGCCTGACCGTCTCCTGTTATCGTATTGGATCCATTTTCATCACATGTCACGATTCGATTAAGAAATGGTTCATTTTGGTAGCGTAACAGAAGAGAATTGCAAATTTCAAAACGCCGATGTTTTTGGCTCTGGGTCAATTCGTGAGGTACCCACGTGTCGAGCTTTTTAACTTTACCAATTTGTTCGAGATGGCGAACGACTGTTGAGTGGTCAACACTAACTTCTCTCGCAAAGTCCCGAGTGGTTTTGCGAGGGTTATCTTCCACCAATGCCCTAAGATGGTCGTGATCAACAACAGAGGGCCTACCGCGACCTTCCTTGTCTTCGAGATCAAAATCTCCAACACGAAATTTTTGGAACCATCGCTGCACTGTACATTCACTGATGCTTCCTTCACCCCAAACAACATTGATGTTACGCGCAGTTTGAGCCGCACTTCGACCAAGTTTGAACTCGTAAAAATAAATTTGACGAAAATCTTGTTTTGACATGGTGAATATCGGAGGTCTTAACTCATACAAAATGGAACACAAACTAAACTGATATTTGAGGAAAAACAACATTAATAAACATTGTTTATAATCCATTACCTAGACTGGAGGATTATCTTTGTTTACTTGGCAAGCAGAAGTAAACAAAAGATGAAAGTTCAAAAACCTGCATTATTTTTGCACCAACCCTATAAAAATATTGAGGATCATTTTTATTATTAACTATAGTTAATAGTTACACAAATTTAACAAATTTTCAATAGTTAATTACAATTCGGAAACGAATTTACTTAATTTATAATATGTTAAATGCAACTTAAAACAGAAAAAAAAATTGTATGATGCAATGGTAATTTGTTAAAAAGTCATTCGTATAAAATGATTTTTACAAACGCGTAAACACAAAAATATAAAACATTATTTACAAATATGATATTTGATTTATAATATAAAATAAATCGATATTTTTGCGATTACTTTTTTAAATTTAATAATAAAATGATCCCGACGGAATTCTACGTTTTAAACTTGGAGAAATAAGAATCCATTAAATATGCTAATAATAACTTACTGAAATTTTTCAAAAACAGTTTCCTCAGAATAATATAAATCGAATTTTTCTATTTTATAAGCCTGAATTTCTTGATTAGAAGACCCTATTATGTAATTCTCTTGCGACTTCCATGTATTTACAAGTTTCAATTAGTTTCAA
Organism: Triatoma infestans; assembly: GCA_011037195.1. NCBI lineage: Eukaryota > Metazoa > Arthropoda > Insecta > Hemiptera > Reduviidae > Triatoma > Triatoma infestans. Next base: position 30,140 of record JAAEAF010006546.1, on the reverse strand, counting down.
ATTTGGTATTTTATTCGCAGATATAAGTGCTTATTTTTCTAATTTATATAGGTAGGTGTTGTAACAAACAACTCCTGAAGTGGTACTTTACAATCTTACATTGGTCATAAAGTCATAACACACTCAGGACACTTTATGAAAGCAACTTTCTGAAAAAATGTTTCAAATTAAAGAATATGATAAATTAGTTAAAAATTCTATAGACATAATTGCTCTGGTAACTTGTATTATGTATGGTAATTCAATGTAGCTTCTTTTGAAAAACCCGTTTTAAGAACGAAACTTCCAAGTAAGTTTCATTTTCGGTCTACATTATATGATTATATTTGACTTCCTGCGATGTTATATTCTTGAGTTGTGTAGTAATAAACAGCCACAAATACGAATTGTGTAAGAAAATATTAATTCATTCATAAATTAAGTTCGAACCTGTAACTTCTTACCTATAAACTCTAGCTCACACAATGTTGTGTTCTCTAATATCAGCCAGAGCTGATTCGCTGTTCTACTCTCTTCTCGTAATGAGTTTCGAGCAAACATTTTTTAAGGAAGCTGTATTTCTTGATCATTCAGTCCTTAAGGATTGAATCCTTGAGGAATTAACCTAAGAAATATATTATTTGCTCCGATTCAAGGAGCTCACTGGAGATGATACGCAATCGGGACTCCGATAGTTTATTAATTCAGTGCATACATACGCTCTTAGAACTATGCCTACGAGAAAATAGAGAAGTCTCCTTTATTTGGTTTCCCGGGCATGTGGGGATAAGAGATAACGAATCTGCCTACAAAGCTGCTAAAGAAGCGGCATCAACGAATTGTAGATACGAACGTGTCCTTGCAGTCGATTGGAAAGCTTTTCTAAAAAAAACAAAATCTTTCCAACGGGGAAAACGAATGGCAGTCAGTGCAGCTGTCAAATAAACTAAGGAATATCAAGGGTACCACAAAGAAATGGTCAACTTCAAATCGAGAATTTCGGCGAGAAGAAGTTGTCCTAGCGAGAATGAGACCCGGTTCACCATGTTGACACACAGCCACATATTCCGAAGAGAACCTCAGCTGGTATGCAGCGCTTGCAATACGACATTAACGGTCCCGCATATTCTATTGGAATGTTCGAAATATGTAAACGCACGGCAAAAAGTAAAATTACCGACCAGTCTTACAGATGTATTAGGAGACAATGAGGGCAATATCATAAGACATTCGAATATCTTAGGGAGGTTCATCTATTTCATTTGTTGTGAAACTAGCTGTACATATGTATGTGTTTAGTTGTTTGCTGGTGTCTTGTGTATAGGTATTTTATAAGTGATATAAGGGAGTAGAGTAATATGAGTAGATCTAGATTGTGGGAAACAGGTGCAAAGGACCATAGCTGCTGTGCACCTTAAAATAAACAGAAAAAAAAGCCTTAAGGGATATCTGGAGGAGAGTCATAGCCGCCAGGAATATCCACTTCCTGTTAGAAGCAACTTACGTTAAACCTTTCATTGTTAAATGTATATTATAACATACCAAATTATAATCAGGTTGGAAACATATTATATATCATTTCAAACTTATAATCAATTTTCGGCAATTTTGCACAATGTTAAGTTGAGTATTCTGCATATCAATTGGTTTCATTGGTGACAAGTAAAGCATGAAATGTGTTATGATTTGCTAGACTTGCCATGACTAATTCTCATTTATTTTGTCATTCTTTTAGTATTAAAACGTTTTTAATTAGCACTAAAAATAGAGTATAAACTCATTTATAAAATATTTAAACATTTATTTAAAAAATAAACAATAAACTAAATAATAAACGAACTAAATTTAAATGACATTAAAACGTAAGTTAAGAAACATATTTAGCAGAAGGTTGGCAGGCTACTTTCAAGAGAGGGGGAGGTTTCTAACTTTAGGACAAGTTAGAAGGAAACAATCCTTCAGTTGAAGCCATGACATCTCCTCTCCCCTGCTGTTGGCATGGTGGCATGGAGAATGGTTACATCTTCACTAAAAGCCTTCATTGTATTATGCAGTCACAGACATTCGACCATTCCACAACTCACTTAAACCATTTTACAGGTTACAACTTCTATTTTCATTTATTTGTTTCACATTTAGTTAAATAATTATTATAAACTTTTTAAGAATATTTAAATATTGCATTTATTAGATTAGTAAAAATTTTATTTGAATATGTGTTATCTCTTTCTGCTGGTTTAATGCTCATAATCAAAATTGTGTCGTCCAATTATTCCAGACATTGAGTTTGTTTAATCGTAAATATATTTCTGAGTTCATCTGAGTACGAGAAATATAGTTTTAGCAATTGGTGTGAGTGTGTATATGTAACTTGTATGTAGATTGTAGGTTTGTTTAGGGGATTATTGCACTACGATCTGAATGATCTATAGTGGACCCCGGAGCCTTCTCCAAGCAGCGTTCTCTAGCGGCAGACAACACTGCCCACTACCGGACAGTGACTTGTAGAGGCTCGTAGAAAGAAAAACATCTAAGGGCAGCATGCTGGATTCGAACCTGGGAACTCCGCGTTGTTAGTCCAGCGCGCTACCACTGAGTTAATCCCTTCCTTCTCCCTTGGCTTACGCCAATTACGTCAGAGTCCCTAGTTTGAGTATTGTGTTTATCCTTGTCTATAAAGAGTAGAGTGTATGTAGTTTTAAGTCTATTGTGTACTGTTCTGATGAAGTGCAAGGAGTACTGAGCTGTGGTAACCCTGGAGTCGCTACTCCCCAAGTAACTGCATGCTGTTGCTACCCCTTGCGGGCAGACTTGTACGTATGTAAGTATTTATGTCAACAAAAAATACTCAGGAACGAAAAATCATCACAATCGTACAAACGTGATTATTTGTTCCTGAATGACTAAACAATCTGTTTCGAAGGTTTCAGTCACATTTCTTCTACCGGAAGATACTCGTAATTACATTACTGAATTCAGTTTGTATACGTTGGTTGTTATTGATTGAAAATTGTTAGATTTTTAGATAGGAAACAAAATTGACAGCTTTTGCTATTGTTATTGTCTTTACGAAACAAATAAATAAAGGTAAGGGAAATATTTTATTATAGTTTGTAACTGTCCACTATTAATAGCATGTTCCAAGTTAGTGGTTTCTCTTAGGTTATAAGCAAGACTAAAAAAAAATAAAATAAATAAACTATCTGACAAAACTAAATATCTACCTTTGTCTTGAAACCTTGAACAAAGATTTCCCAAATACCATTTATATCTGATCTTGACAAATCCCACTATAATAGATCCCTTCCATCACAAGGCACACTAATCCTCCAGTAAATTCCTGCCTTCAACAACACTCCCTATTAATCTCCAAAAATATTGAGATCTCGCAACTTTCTGGTTGATTAATGATGTACATCACTGAACTACAATCCTTTCCAACATATCATTACTTACGTAACAATAAGAGGACATAAAAAATTCAATTAGAAAAAAAAAAGTATTCAGATTATAAAAAAATTGAATCAATACAAAATAAAAAAAAAATCAGAGAATTATAATTGCATAACTGTCAATTTAATATTGTTACCATGAAGTGTTATTATACATCATGCCTTTCTAGATTACTGTAATTACTAGCACTATCAGAGATTTTGATTAAATTCTGCTGTTAATATCCGCCGCCACACACATATCTATACAATACAAAAGTGGTGACAAATTATTGAACATTGAATTCTTAACAACATAACATTCCGTTCCATAACATTAAATAGCTTCTACCCTTTGGCAATACTAGTACACCCAATATTGCTTATCGACTTGACGCGCATATCATGCAAATGGTAAAATATTAATTTTTCCGTCTGTCAAGATAGTTTGGCAGCATGTCGAATTTATCAATAGAACCATGAACTAAGAATAGACAGACAGGCGAGAGCAAGTATAAGGGATATATTGTATGTAACGGAGGATTAACGTTTGAAGAGGGTGAACCGTGAGATCTAGTGCATGTAGCCCAGTGTTGGTGTTGAATAGGAGGGTGTATTGAGTGTAGTGGGTGGGCAGTGGGGACATTACTACAGTTTGTTGTTGGACGAATAACGTTAATGTTCACAGACTATAAAGTTGGGATTACATTCTATTCTGTCCCTCTTCGAAACATAATGTTTTATGAACAGAGTCTATGCAGTTTATCCGACCATTTTCGGGCATACCGGTCATCATCGTCCTTAATTCACCAATAACCTAATGGCAGTATTTGCCATTTATTGCATATTGGTCTGCTTATTCCTTTTAGTTCCTTTCATTAAATTTTCATACTTCAATAGTATTCGATGAAATTTAAAATTCCTAAAAATTAATAATGAAATTTATAAGTTCCATATTTTTCTTGCAGATTCGTCGGAAATTCCTTGCTGGATTGGCAGTTCGACATTACAAATGGAGCCTCTTCATAGAATAGTAATTAAACATATAGTTGTTATGTGATTTGTAGATAAGCGCAAAGTTCGTAGCTACGTTGGGAACTCTGATGAGTGTACAAACTTGAAATGGATTTCAGGATTATAAAAACAATCCAGTTTTCAACATAGATTAGATTACATTCTGTGGGGGTTAGTTAGCAAGCCAAAGCCAACACTTCACCTATGGGGCTGTTGTGGCACCCACATTACAGTAGCCTCTTCAATGGTGTGTTTAATTAGACCAAGGAGTCTGTATTGCGACTCTTAGGCACAGCTTGAAGGCGTCAATTTCTCCTCCCCGAAGAAAAAAAAACTGAGCCACATAAGAAGCCTCTTATACTGACTCAGTGTGCAGTGCTGTTTCCTCTTCTTCCTGGCAATACCTGTTGTCAGGACAATGCGTTGCACGTGCTGAAGTCTGTAGTGGCCAGGGAGAAGACCTGTAAGGCCGCATGGTCCTATTGGACTAAGATGGCGCTCTTTCGCCTATAAATGACCGTTTTTATCCACAATTCTCGTAACTTATTGTGCGCACACGTTTTGATGGCTGCATTATAAAGCCACAAAAGGGTTCAGGTATAGCAGTATCTATGGAGCTCTCCTCGGCTAGCCGATCTGCTGCCATGCTCGCCTCATATTCAGATTGTTGCGGTACCAGACTAAAAAAAAAACTTATTTTGCTACTCATTTTTGTGAAGATACTCAATCAGTTCCATACCAGCGTAGAATTGACTTGGTTGGATTTGACGACTCGAAGAGCAGCCTGATTATTTCAGTAGATGATGACTCTATAATTTATTATGTAACCCTCGCCTTACTATCTCAGCAGCACTGATAATTATTTCGACTAGCTCCGACTAAAAGACTGTGCCTAGTTTACCTAGACATACCGAAATGACACACTATGAATTAGTCTTTCACCCAATTTTGGCGGTCCATGTTCCCATACCTTTCTGTCCAGTCACAGTTTCTGAAGGTCTTCATTTAGGAGTCATCATATCGGAGGGCAGGTGCTCAACATAGAGGATTAGTCCAAATAACAATTGAATTATTAATAAATCAAATAATTAAATGATTATTAATTATTAATAAATTAAATTAAGTAAATTTATTTAATTATTTAACTATTTAATTTAATAATGTAATTAATAATAATTTAATAATTAAATTATTATTAATTATTAATTAATTAAATTAAGTAAATTTATTTAATTAATTTAATTTATTAATAATTTAATAATTAAATTATCAGCTTATTAATCTTAATAATTTATATGTAGATTATGACAAAAATATAATCGTTCATTTCGAAATAATTATTTTACTGCCAAAAATGCTATTCTCCAAATGAGGCCAGTATTCTTTTAATTGAACCCGCCTAGGTCATTATTTCAACAACCATTTATTAACCGATTAATATTTTTGCATTATTTATAGTATATATGATCTTTAATTTTCTATAATAGTTCGTCATTTACCTAATAAAATTAATATAGGCAAATTATTTAAAGATAGATTTGAATTACTCGTTTAAAAAAAAAATCTATTTATCCATTAAAAACATTACGTTATCAACATTGTCTTATTGTGACAACAAATCCATTAAAATTATTGAGTGAAGTTTCACTTACAATTACAAGAGTGGGAAGTAGGCGAGAGAAAGATCTCGGCTTAGCTATGTGCCAGCACTCCCGTCATTGATGCGAGTGGCCCGTCAGGAAGTATCGACAAATTTATATCCGGCTGATATATGACTGTAACCTAAATTGGAAAGCCTGAAAATTCAATCCGATATGAATCTCAGTCCGAATTGAAAATCCGAGGTACAAGTTGCAACAAGTTTAAATAAAAGTCATGTGGTCAGGTTATTGCTTGCCTACCTTTTCCGTAATTATGTTTGCTAGAGACAAAATAAGCGGGATGGTTAATAGTTTACAGATGAAACTTCAATTCTCATTTATTATGCTCTGTTTACGCAATGACGCCTTTGAGAAATGGGCGAACTGTAGATGGCAGAGCATCGGGGTTCGTCACTTCCACGATAACCCGAAAAGTAACCAGTTCTTTTTCAGCAAGATGCTTCTCTCAGAATCCGAATGGACCAACGCCCTTAAGCTGAATGTTAACTATGCTCCGTTGCGTGGTGTACCCGGAGTTGGTGGTCAAACCGTAGGAGATATTGGGCCCCTCTGCCGTAAATGCGGCAAAGAGAACGAAACACCTTCCCATGTGTTAGGTAGCTGCCCGGACAATATGCTCCTTGTGACGCGCCACCACCATAACGCCAAGCATAGGGTCATGGAGCTTATGGCTGAGAAGGGCTACACGTGCCTTGAGGAGGTATACGCGGTTGATGATGATGGTTCCACCAGGTATGCCGACATCGTTGCCTTCCATCCGAATAAGAAGCTTGCCTGGATTATAGATCCCACTATTCGGTTTGAGAATAACAGTGATGACCAGGCTGAGAAAATTGATAACGAGAAGCAGAGCATATACAGTAAATGTATAGCGTACTACAAAGAAAGGTTCCGCGATGGGTATGGTGAGAGAGAATTCCGTGTCCGCGGTCTGTGGTTTGGATCCCGAGGCACTATACCGAGGTTGACAGGTCAATTTTTTGACGAGGTCGGGATAGACCGTCAACACCTGACGATTTTGGCGGAGTCGATTATGTTGGACTCCCTAGGGATTCTAAATTCTCATTTATATCGTTGATAGACGACTTTATTACAGTTATCTTGTTGATAGTTGCATGACGGTTTCCTCTTTGGTGGGACAGTGTGATTGGATTGATTGTATTATGTTTGCATGTTTATTCAGGACACCAGCTACAATTTGGGCTAATGATTCTTGAAGACTTTCCAATCACCTGTCAAAATATATATCTACGGACTGATCGACATGCTGTGCATATAGCAGCGCAATAAAGTTGTGCAGCCACACTTTTGTTCAATACGGCAAAGTGTTCTCTCTCTTTAATAATTTGACCATGCACTGAAATTATTTGATCCAATTGGCGGAAAATTGAAGAAAATTTGAGTGGACAATTTTTCTAAAATTATTCTCAACTATCGCATCGGTAAAAGTTATTTAAACATGAAAAATTATAAAGAAATCATTAACTAAAAATTAAAAAATAAAATAAATCGATATACATCAAGATTATTAAAAAATAATTATTTCGAAATGAACGATTATATTTTTGTCATAATCTACATATAAATTATTAAGATTAATAAGCTGATAATTTAATTATTAAATTATTATTAATTACATTATTAAATTAATTAAATAACTAAATAAATTTACTTAATTTAATTAATTAATAATAATTTAATGATTAAATTATTAATAAATTAAATTAATTAAATAAATTTACTTAATTTAATTAATTAATAATTAATAATAATTTAATTATTTGATTTATTAATAATTCAAATGTTATTTGGACTAATCCTCTATGTTGAGCACCTGCCCTCCGATATACATGTTTTATTTTGATTTAATTAAGGGAAAAAATGATTATCTAGTAATTAAAATATTTTATTTAAATGTATTGGAAAAAGAGCACATTAATGATTATTTTTTTCTTAAAATAAAAACTTTTGAACTATAAATTCCAATTTTTAAGATACAACGAAACTATACTCCAGGGTAAAACAATCATATTTACGAAAAGTAAAATTGCCAGAACAGGTAAGAGGTATAGGGTATTCTGTCACAGTACAAATATTTGGTTTCCCACCAAACTTTTCCAATTTTTCCCAACCAGCCATCTATTCAATTCAAATCTAGGCTCTCAATAATAATTATAAAACTGAAGTCACTTCATTGATTATCATTATTACTGAATGAAAAAGTAAAAAATATAAACAAAAATGTAAAGAAGTAGCATTGACACCATAAAGATTAACATAAAATGACCTTTCTGATTTATATGATCATCTTTATCTTTTGATGTTCGTTACGATTGCTGTATTTGATATTGTAAAAAGGATATTGTGGTTCGGTAAAAAAAAACAACTCTTTTTTCAAATTTTCACTGACGTTTCAGCAAATTCATTGCCTTCTTCAGGGTCTATACAAAGGTTATTATAAAGTAAATCAAAAAAAGGAAAACACAAAAATACTACAGTTTAAATTCTGATATACCATCACCAAGTGTTAAGGAAATAGGGTGTGTCAAGGTTTATAAAGGGCTAGGAGAACGGATGGGAAAACCGTGTCTTATTGTGTATGTTATTGTAGTGGGCTCCGAAGACAGGGATCCATAGCAAAGAGAGAGAGAGAGAGAGACAAAAAATTAGACAGGATCACTCCCAGACTAGAGTGGGTAATAGCTACGGGGGGGAGTCTACCGAAGGTCTTGCAGCAGAGTTCACACAACAGTCATAGCGCGTCAACAAATTTTCTCTTCACCTCTCACTACCATTTTATATATTTTAGTGTAAATTCCAGGCAGTTTGTATTACCTTACTATTATAAAGTGTTCAGCTTTACTTCTAGTTCATTTATCTATCTAATTCAATTTCTTTCCTTCTCAAACGAGACTGTAATAGCTAAGGGACAGGTTGTTGGTACTGATTGTGAAATTGATAGATAATTTATCTTTTTATCTTTTTTAATATGTATCATTTCAAATATATTTTTTATTATTTTTATTATCATTGTTATTGGAGAGAATTTTAGTGTTCCCATGTAAAATTCATGTTTTGTGGTATGAAATGTTTGATTAGTACAGTACAACAGTCATGTCAATCGGTTTTTTAGTTTTGCAATCATATTTATATTGATTCATTCAATTTTTTAATAATGAGATGTTTGTCCTACGTATGTGGCTGGGCATTGTAAACAATTTATTTTATAAATAATATCTGATAATAAAGTTGTGGGTTTGGAGTCTTTGAATTTAGAAAGTTTTCTTAAGGATTGGAGTTTTTGTTAGCAATGGAAAGGTTATATGTTTTGAAGATTTTAGCTTTTTTTTGTGATAGATCTTCTCTGTATGGAATAGAGATATAGAGAGGTATGTGAGTTGCGAATAGAGAGATATGAGAGTTGCTGTGAGGGCGTAGACTGAATTTTGTACGTCATATTAGCCGTAGATAGTTGATATAATATTTTTTTTACTAAATAGAGAAAATAGCCATTATTTTTTAAAATATTGGATAATTTTAATTTGTTGTCCACATGGAAAAGGGGATGGCTAAGATGAATTACACGTCTGGAAAAAGATTTAACAAAATTAATTTTCTGTGAAAGCTTTGTATGGATGATTGGAAAGCAAATGGAGGAATCTATCAGAACATATGGATTCCTTGAAGCAGTTAGTACTAAAAGTACCATGTTCTTCATGGATTCAAATTAAGAGGATTTGTCTCTTCATTGCGTTTTTAATGATTATTTTTTTCAATGAAATAGCATTTTTCAAGAGCGTTACCTGTAAACCATCATAGTCACTTGAATTCACAATTTTAGCTATATTACGTTAAAACTAAATTAAAAAAAAAAAAATATCATTAGAGATATTTTCCGTGATAGCCTGCTTATTTTTGTGGTCATCGATCGGTTTCGAACTTTCGCCCATCATCAGGATGTTTTTGTCAAAACAGTGTGATATGCACAGAGAAAATTTAATTGATTCACTGAATGATGATACATGATGATGGACGAACGCCCGAAACCGGTCGATACCACCAAAAGAAGCAGGCTATCACGGAAAATATCTCTGATGCTTTCCAGGTCTGCGGAAACCACATCCAAAAAAAACAACAAAAAAAACGCAGAACTCTAAAAAAGTGATTCAGAAAAATGATAATTGTGGTTGGCAAATAGTGGTTACTATATTTGATATAAATAAACGGAATTATTGGAATCCATCTCTTCAATTTTTATTTTATTATTTTCGAGTGTACGATTACTGATTCAAAATATATATCTCCGATAAAAAATTAAATTACGATCATATCATGCAATTATATTACTCCCTCTAATAATATTAAGCGAAAGAAAAATAATATAAAGCGAAAAAAAAAAAATTTCCCTGGCTGAATAAACCTAAAAGGTCAACCATATCAATAAACGGATAAATTAATATCAGATATTTCACAGAATATGTGAGCTAATAATAATAATGAAGCATAAATAAAATATAGTACATATTTTTGTATTATTATTATTATTTTTATATTTATGTGGTAAAATAGACAAAATTATGTACAAAGGACCAAGTACAAATTTAATTGTACACTGCCCTTTTTGTTATTGCGACACTTTGTTATATATTCCAGTCACGGACGTTACTTCTTCCTTTCGCATTAAACGTAGAAAGAAAACATTCCTAGAAACTGGAACGAATAAAAAGAAAAATATTTATACACTGAAATTACTTAGAGAGGCTTAATTTTATCCTAGCCAAACAACTAAGATAAAATCCACTAATAACTACAATCTTTAGCTATAAGTACTATATAAACCTTAGAACATAGAATGGGTGGATGGCTGTTATTTCTAAACTAGTAACAGCTAATTAAATGAGTAGATGAAGTAATCAGACTTCCAATTATTAGGTCACGAAATGGTCAGTAGTAACATCCATCCTATTGCCCACCCTCTTGGTTGAAGGTTAGAAGGCTAGCTAGAAACTTTCTCATTAGATGCCAATTAAGCACCAATCAGTTCAACGAGAGTTACCAGTAACATCTCCCCCCCCCACCTTCCCGCTTAGTTCTATTACTTTAGAGAGGAATGAGTTGGAGGATGGTGGAATTGCAGCCACAACCAATATCCAAACTAAAGTAAGCCCGGAGAGTCCGCTCTGCTAATATATAGCAGAGTTAGCGATTTACTAAATATCCTTCAGCATTTGCTATTCTTTCTTTCACATTCCAAATACATTCATTTCTGATTTATGACATTTTGTCAATACAGCTTAACAGATTTTCTTTATTCTAATATTTTATAAACCATATGTTACAATAATAATATTCATCGTTTTATACGAGTTTATGAATTAATCATTAATTGATTTTATTTATTTTTTAGGATGGGACAGGTACTATTGCGGGTTAAAACGTTTCAGTTTATACAAAATATGATTGTTGATATCATTGCATTAAGAAATGCAATGTGTGTTTTAAAATTGATAGATATCCTGTTATTATTGATGTGGATCATTTCTAAAAATTTTCTTTTTTTTTCTGTCAACTATTGTAGTTTTACTGAGCTCTCTCTCAACACACTACAAAAAACTGGACATACTTTTGACTTCAGTAAAACTACAATAGTTGGGTAGAGAAAAGAATTCACAAACAAAAAAATTTAGAAATGAGCCACATCGATAGCAACAGAACATCTGTCAGTTTTAAAACAAGATATTGCTGATCTGAATGCCATATATACAAATTTATTGAAATAATGACACCGCTTGTTTTCCAACACTGTTAAAGTATGTAATTATAACCTATCATCAAATTATTTCCTGCTATGATGTTTTAATCTAGTTGTGTTATCTTGAGAATGACCTGGCTCCCAAGGTCGAAAGCTCGATACTGTATAATAAAATGTTTTATACATATTATATACCAGGACTTTTTATCATTTAAATTTCAACAACCATATTTTGTATAAGTTTTTAAGTGAAATAAGCAAAACAAAGTTATAGTTTCAGTTTACTTTGCATCGTTTCGAAATAAACCTTTTTTGGGGGACAGCATTTTTGTTTGTAGATTTTATGACGCTTCATATGGCACCTCTTTTTTTAATTTCTCTTATACCTGATAAGAGGAAGTATTGTGATAGTGTCAAATTTTCCAAATTGAATTTCCACAGGAAGTGAAAATTTCTGGAAATCTCTTGGGGTAGTAAACAAATGTTTTCAGCGAATGGTCTGTTTGTGTGTGAATTATATTAAAATCACAAGACGCTCAAATTTGACGTCCCACCGCCCATCCTATCTTACATGAAGATTTTGGGAAGTGTTTCTTGAACTGAACCGTATATTTTTCATTTATTTTTTTTCAAAATTTTATCGAAAATAGCCTCCAACGATTCTCTCTAATATTCGTATACTTTCTGTATAAATAAATGCCCATCGCTCTAAATTTTTCAATTGCTGTTATTTTTTAATGTTAAATATTTTGTAATAAATATTATTCCATTAAAACATTTGCAATTATTGTTTCGTGGTGATTTTTATAGCTTTAAGACTTACAGAAAGAAATCTTCTTGGCTTCAATATACTTCGTTATTTGTTGAGATCTCTACGGTTAGTGTATACGCTAAGGCGGATTATTCCAAATTAAGGACATGATCTCAACCAAATACGCTACAGTTTTACTGACGATGAAAATTAAATATCAGATCATTATTGGAAATCAATATAATAAAAATGAAATATTAATCAAATACATTATTCGTTAATAAAAGCAACCCTTCAACAATCTACGAATAAACCAAGAGGCAAAAAAAAAAAAAATTAATACGGAGATAAAAGATTCCTTTATACAAAACAGGATGTAAATTATGTTCCACTAGTTATAAAATTAGACAATATAAAACGTTTTTTTCTTTTTATTAATAATTATAACAATTCTGTTATTATTAAAAATCCGTGCTATTGAGTATGTGATGTGATGGCAAGAAGAAGATAGAAGATATAACTTTTAAATAAATCTAAAAATTATAACTAGTGGTTGGAAAATAAAAAAGGATCCAGCCAGCCGCTATCTGCAGGTCAAGAACCGCGGCAAAACCCTTTCAAACAGGGGTCAATATACAGTCAAGAGAACCGCGGCAAAACCCTTTCAAACAGGGGTCAATATACAGTCAAGAGAACCGCCGCAAAACCCTTTTTGTATTTCCTTCATACAAGGGTCAATGTACACTCAAGAGGCCACCTGGCCACCATCTGTTAACAAAGCGTCGCCACCCCGGCCAAAACAGCCTTTGTTAACTACCGACCTCCCCTAGGGTCAATATACTACGAGAGATGTCTTAGTGTGGCACGTACTTACACATCAGCCGATGTGTGAGCGATGCAAATATAAACGTCGCCCCACTGGAGTTCCAGATCAGTTAAGCACGAGTTATAGATCAGTCAAGTGCGAGTCATCGATCAGTTAAGTACGAGTTATACATCAGTCAAGTCCGAGTAATCCAGTAGTTAAGTTCGAGTTATCAATCAGTTAAGTGCCAGTACGAAAGAAGTTCACCATCACATATTGCGAGCGCATCCCTATTTAAGGTTTTAACACTACTTCTTTAATAATTTATATTCATTTCATAATTCTTATATTTATTTACAATTGTGCATCTTATTTTTTCTATTTCAATACACTTTAAATTATTTGTTAAAATATAGTTTATTTTCATAAATCAGTAGTTCGTATTTCGAATACCAATTCTCTAATCTCTCTAACTAACAACACTTACTCCTTACTTCGACTTCCGGTATCCATAAAACGATGCCAATACAAGTATAATAAACTGTACTTTTTTTTGCCAACGGTATTAAAATATAAAATTTTACTTTATAAGAAACAGTGTTCTACTAAAACTCTCTCGAGATTTGGTATAGTGATAATTACACGGTCTTGAAACATTAGCAAATGCATATCTTGCTTATATTCGTATACTCTATCTTGTCTAGACAAGATATTGAGTTGGTTGTTATTAGGTAGTGAAGAATTGTACCATCCCAGCTTTTGAAGACAAAGTTTATGAAGAAAGCTGTATAAGGAGGGCGCTAATGACCACTGCTATCGATGCGCCAGAAAAAAAAATCAGCAAATGCAGGTATGTCTTTCCGTTCTTGGCATCATTTTCAGTAGTGATCATAGTTTTATTAGCCATATAAAAGTGATTACTATGAAAGCTAACGAAATTCTAAGTTTTATATTTTTATGATAGTCCTAATTTAGTCAACCTTTCCTTTCAATATCTGGTACCTATTTTTTGTTTACTTTTTGTTATTTGGTACCTTATTTTATAGTTTGGGCCTCTTATCAGATCACTTATTGAATACGACTAATTGAAGTGGACCAGAAAAGTTTGTACGACTCATTTAGTTCCGAGAAATAGGGTACCAATGCTGATAATCCGTGTGAACCGCCAATGGAAAAGACTGGGATCAAACCTCTTCAATTTGGACGATACAACAATTACGTCAGATTCACACATACTACATAACAAAATAAGACTGTTCTGATCTACTCTACTCTCTTTCTTTCATATTCCCTCCTATAATACCAGATGTGATGGATGCAAGAAACTTGGAAATAATATTAATTTATTAAAAAATCAGAATTTTAAAAAATTTTGTTTTTAAAAAGATATATTCTCTAAGAGAAATTAAGTTGCTTTAGATTATCACAACAATATGCTTGTAAATTAACTGGGATAAACTCTTATGTTATATCTCAGAACTGATGCTTCCTCCTTGATTTTTAGAACAAGTCTGTCTTTAAAAGAATCTCTTCTCTTTGTTCCTTCAATTCCTCCCCTGTGAGGAGAAGGGGTAGTATAATGCCATAATTGTTCTTGAACCGTACCAGTAACTGGACTTGTTATACCTGGGCTTGTCCTTTTGCAAGCGAATATCACATTTCTGATTTTTTTATAAATTAATATTATTTCCAAGTTTCTTGCATCCATCACACAGACAACAGTTAATTATCTCTAAAAAATCTTACACTTCTAATTACTCTAAATTCTCCAGTATATCCCAACTCCTGAACAATTCCAATATATTATTACCACATCACATTTACGATTTACTTTTCTTGTTCTTAATAAACTGAAATATCATCTGGCATATTGAGTTCATTTATTTTCCTGATATATTTTCTACATAACATAAATACATTCAGCTAATATTAAGTTCATTATCGTAAATATTATGATAATTATTACATTATTTCTCCTCCTTTTAAAAAATTTCCAATTCTTCATTATGTAATGGTTGTAGGAGGAGATGTTGGTTTTGGATGTTGATAGATAAATAACACCTTAATATCGGTATAAGATATCTATAATTGATATATATGCATATGACTGACTGCCAAGGACTGTATACTTAACACTACAAGAACAGAACAGACTGACTGACGTGGCTAAACGATGTGTACAATTCAAGTGTGAGACTGTGAACAGAATATCTTTTTGACTCTGTCTCTCGTATATATATCCAACTGGCCTCTCCTCTCCTCTCTCTCGAGAGGGGCTCTTTCTCTCTGATGCGTGGTGGGGGTTCACTCGCTAGTGTGGATGAGTGGTGGGGGTTCACTACCCCTACATTGTAGGAGGAGATGTTGGTTGTAGATGTTGATAGATAAATAACACCTCAATATCGGTATAAGATATATAATTGATATATATGTATATGACTGACTGCCAAGGACTGTATACTTAACACTACAAGAACAGAACAGACTGACTGACGTGGCTAAACGATGTGTACAATTCAAGTGTGAGACTGTGAACAGCATATCCCTTTTGACTCTGTCTCTCGTATATATATCCAACTGGCCTCTCCTCTCCTCTCTCTCGAGAGGGGCTCTTTCTCTCTGATGCGTGGTGGGGGTTCACTCGCTAGTGTGGATGAGTGGTGGAGGTTCACTACCCCTACAATTATTTCATTTTGTTATTTATTTATATAGATTAATTTTAATGTTTTGTCATGCAACTTATTATTATAAAAGTTTATAGCCTCATTAATTTTAAATATATATTATGTATACAATACAAAACTATGGTAAGATCTTTTTATATTGTCTAATTTTTACATATATCAAGTAACTGAGTATAACTACTAAAATAAATAAATAAATAAATTCAAGTTAAAAATTAAAAACCTGCAGACAGAACAATATTAACAATAAAACAAAGTAATAAAGTAATCATTTATACTTAAAGAAAAGCTGAAAATTTTAAAAAAGTTTTTTAAGCACCCCCTAATTTTCTTTTTTTTTTGTTTGTTTGTTTTGTTTTTAACTTCCGGTGATAAATCTTCAAGGAAGGTAATTTTTACAATCTTCGTTATAGTCTACCCAAGGGAATGTCCACATTCTTACCAAGAGATTTTTGAATGGCAAGAGATTTTGACCAGCGTGAAAATAAACTTTACTTGTCTTACTTACATAGTACAGACATGTTATTTATTGTATTTTATTAAATGTTAAGTATTTTTATAATTTTCAAGTTATACTTAATAAAGAAATGTAATTGATATTAATGCACTTAAAATTTCCTGTATATAATATTTTTATTGTTTATTGCACAGATTTAGGTATTATTTAGCAAAACCATTCATTTAATTCTACAATAACTAAAATATTTAATACTACTGGAATGAAATATTTATCGATTATATAGACTAGCAACCAAATAATTACTTACGTATGTCTAACGCTGAGAGTACATGTAGAACTGATGTGAATATCCAAGCGATTAACAATAAAACATACATCACTGAGCCACCTGAAACATAAAAAGGACATATTATTCTTTGATGTAAGATTTGTAAAAAATTGCATTTTGTGTTTGTATCTGTATTGTAATAAGGTATTAAAATAAAATTATTCCAATAAAGCATTGTGATTTAAGTAAATGGATATTTATAGGTTCTTCAGTACAAATGAAATAATTGTAATTTTTCTCCCCCCCTATAGCTTTTTCATGTTTGGTTGCTCATTTTTTACAAGTTTTTATGCATTTTTTTTTTATTCTGTTGGTCAATTGAAAAAAAACTAAACCAGAGAAATTTACCCAGCCTTGGGATAGTGAAAATGAGGATAATCCGATGCGGCAGCCGAAATAACGGTCAAAATCAGCTGCTAAATGATTAGAGGTCGCAAATTTCGTTTTATACGTTAAATACAAGAAAACTAGCCAACAGTTTCTATTTAAGAGAGTGGCAGATGTCACACAATTTCGGCAAAGAAAAATGACAAAATTTACAACGCTTATAAAGTGTACATTGCCAAACGTATAGAAATATATATTTGTGGGATGAAGACACTAGAAATTGATTTAGGACCTCGGATTTTAGAACGTCGGATGGCTCTACCTACACTGTATCAGCGATCTTTCCCGTCTTCCTATATTTTTATTGAAGGTATGTTTATTTCTTAAATTCCCATATTAATCCTATCCTTTACTCAGTATACCCTTAGCACAATAGACCGGATCAAGGAAACCTCTTAGTGACGGCAAGGGCTGGTTCAGGACCACAAAATGGTAATGATGATCCCTCCCTAGCCAAGTGATCCGCCCTCTCATTGCCATCGATTCCCGCATGTCCGGGTATCCAATAGAGACGCACCTTACCCCTCCGAGCCAAGACCTTAAGCCTTCTCCTACATTCTCCCATTAATTTCGAGCTCCACCATGGCTTGCCCAAAGCCCTCAGTGCGGTCTGACTTTCGGAGAATATCCGCACCTCTTTAATCTCCCCGTGCCACTCCCCCGCAAGACGGCAGCATTCAATAATGCCCATTATCTCATACTGGAAAACAGTGGCCAAACCACCCAAGGTCACCGAACTCCCCCTGTCCAACCCTGCAACCATGCTCCTACTCCTGATAGGCCAGTCCCTCCTGCTTGGAGCCATCTGAATAGCAACGGATAATGCCGTTACCCGCCTCCGTTGGCCTCGTAAGGTTATTATCCCTTGGACTACCAATACTAATCTCGTAATCCCTCTCAAATCCCTATTTCTTGTTCGTCTCATCAAGTTTAGAAAGCAGAAATCGGTTTGCTTGCCAAATCTCATCCTCAATCCTAGCGTGATCGCCCTGAAAAGTTCTCAACCATTCTCCCTTACACTTCATCGCTTCACCCACCACCACATACTGAAGAGGGGTTAGCCCCGTAACATCTCCAGTGCAACGTCGCTGTCGTTCTCATCGCACCAGTGATAGCCAAGCAGGCCGTGCGCTGCACTCTTTGCAGCTTCTTGTTTCTAGCTCCCTACCAAGGAACCAGTCCACCATGCCACTGCGGCATAGAGTATCCTTGGCTTCACCAACTTTTCATAAATTCTAATAATGATCCTATAACAGCCCATAGAAATCCACAAGCCACCTCTCCTCCCTAGAAAATTGGTTTAAAAAATGGGTCATTAAACCTAATGAAAATAAGTCACAAAACATTACCTTCACTCTATGTCGCATTTCGTCTACTACAACTTAATTCCCTTACCAGTGGTCAACGTAGCTCGCTATCTTGGGCTTTACTTAGACCGAAGACTTATCTGAAATCCTCATACACGACTTAAAAGAATAGAACTAAACAGACGCTTTTGACAACTTAAAAGACTACTGGACAACAGATCTAAACTCTCCTTAGACAAAAAAGACTAATTTATACATTTATTTTAAAGCCTATCTGGGCGTATGGGATAGAACTATGGGGTTCAACCAAACGCTCAAATCTCCAAAGAATCCAATCCCTACAATCCAGAATCCTCCGTAGCCTTGTAAACCCTCCTTTTTACGTCTCCAACCGAACCATACACACTGAACTTAATATACTGTTCATTGCTCAAGTCGCCCAAAACCGTTACAAGAAATTCCATATTAACCTGCAGACTCACTCAATTCCTTTAGTTCAACACCTGCCTTCCCGAACCCTTCCTAATAACCCTCCTAGGCGTCTTAAAAGCAATGGCCTCGTGATTTTCTCTCAAATGAAGAGAGGCAATAGTGATTTTGTGTAGTTTTGGAGTGGTACCATTGGGTAGCTTCTCCACTCATTCTATTTATGTTCTTTGGATAATTGTTACTTACAGTGCTATCGCTGATTGTAGCATGAATAAAAATTAAAACAAAAATCTGCACCAAGTATTCTCTTACCGTTTTTATCATGTCCAATGAACTTGTCCATATTCGTGCTAATCTCCATGATGATGGAGTAAATGGAAATTTTTCTCACTCAGCTCATAATAAAAATATCAAATATGTACAACTCATATATACGTATTTTTCAGTGAGCAAGAATTTTCATTTCTCCTTTCTAGAGTAGACGACGATTCGTTGACTACCCAACAATTTTGCATATACTTCAATAATAAATTAATAATTGAAATTGTAGGATCTTCGGAAAAACATTCACAGTTCTGCAATAACATGGCCATTCCCCAGCTAAATCGGGGTATTACATTCAGCACAGAATTGGATCGACCTAAGCTGCCGATCATGTAATATGCTTTAACATAATGTTTAATTTATACTTGATACAACTTTTTCTTCGAACTTCAAGTTTCATATATTTCAGTATAGTATTCTATTGAACGAGAAAGAAACATTCAATTATGCCAACGTTTCGACAGAGCTTCCTGTCTTTATCAAGGCTTTAATATATAGAAAGTCGTGAAGATGTGGAGAAAGAATTTTTAAACATACACATTTGTTACGTCGCAGAATCATAAAAAAGAAAATTAAAAGTTACTATTGCCTTGTCTTAAATCATCTACAGAAAAAAAAAAGTCTTGATAGAGATAGTAAACTCTATCGAAACGGTGGCATGATTGATTGTTTCTTTCTTGACCGATCGTCACCAAATTTCTTCTTGACATAATTCATCAACGGTCAACAAATACTTTTATATCCTATTGAACATTAGTTCAAACTCAAAAATACAAATTAATGTAAAAAAACGAAATATTATTTAAAATAAAAGTGTTATTCATTGCATCCTTTTTGTGTATTTAATTTTGATCTGAATAGTTATAGGCTGTCGACAGGACAAGAGGTGTTTTAGAGGTTTAGATAGAAGTGGTGCTTATCTGAGGTTATGCTCGTCCGTTCTCTGCTGTTTCCCTCCACATAAATCATTATCAGACCACAAATCAAGGATAGGGTAGCAAAATGGGGTGGTGGTTATCTGTAGCGGTGTTTGTGTAGAGACGCTATCTCCATTTTGTGGGAGGTAAGAGAGGTGCTATTCAGTTTGAACTCTCATCTTCCATTCCCTTCTGTTCCCACCATGCTTTGGTCGACTACTCGAACAAACACGCCCGGCATGCTCGCTCTAAGGGGATAGAAACTATCAGGTATTGTAGGAACTGCAGTCACCTCTAGATAAAGAATGAGAATTGAATTTCAGTTACCAGCTGACCGGAAACCTATAAGAAAAGATATGAAATTTTTCAAGATATAAAGAATGGTGGTGGAGGAAACATTGCAGTAAATATTGAAACCATCTTTATTCTCTCAAATTGAGTTTTTTTTTTTTGGCAGGAATTTAGATCTGATCGGGGGGAGCACGAAAGTGATTTCTAGAAAGTAGATTTCTTTTTTTTATTTTTTGCTCTATAACAATATTATATTGCAATATTAGACAAATATTCATGAAATTAAATGAATCATATTGATGTCGTTGAACAAAACTAATTCGCTTAAACTAAATTAAATGAAATGGAAGTGCTAGCATAATTAAATTACTATCTTATTAACAGTTTATCAAAATCTATAAATGTTTATATACTTTTGGAATAATAGTATGTATAAGTCAGAATTTGTTACCAAACTACTTTTGTCAGTTGGCAAATTGAAGCACTTGAAAACAATGGGCCTTTCTCGTTCGTACAATCAGCAATCATATGAAGCCACGTCTGCCAAGAAGTTAAGTCACAATAGCATGTTGGATCCGATTAAAACGGTGGAGATTGGCCTTGTTGCATCTATGCTCGGATAAAATCTGGGCCATTTTATTATAGCCATTGTATAATGTACGTGAAAATTGCTTAGTATGGCTGCTTTTCTCAGTCACTGGTAGATTACTGGCGCTCCCATTCACAGATGCCCTCATCAAACAAAGCCTGATCGACGTAGTTCTGGGGATCTAGACTGTATACTAGAGAAAGAATCTTCATCCTCAAATGCCTGTTTAGCCAATTGTAATGGAATCAGATATTAGATGTAATGGAATCGTTTGATGTGTGATTCCTGGAATAGCAGATGTCTTGAAGAGGGCGGAAGTTAGTTTGAGAGATTTGGAAGTTAGTGCTCGAATTATTAAACGGTTTTTTTATATAAAAATAAACTGTATTTTAACAATAATTTAAACGTGATAAATGGTAACTAATAATATAATAAAATACTTAATAATAAATAGAAGATAAATAGCTGATAATTTAGAATGGTTAAAATAACGAACTAAAGTGCACAACTACGTGAATGATAAGTTGAATATAACTGTGAATTGCCGCTCGTGTATAGTTTGGTCGTAGATGATATAATAATCCTGTCGTCGTATATCATAGGGTTTTTATATACTGTTCTTCACACTCACACCAAGATATCTGTCTTAGTGTGCGGCCTTGTGCGACCTTCGACCTTATTTAGTGGCCATACTTATCGCGGTGCCTGCCTTTGATGTGAGAATTGATGAAAAGGCTTTGTTGTTTGTTTGGTTGACCGCGGCTGTCGGCAGCCAACAGTGTTACTGTTTTCACCTTTTGTAAATTATTTCTTTGGCGTACTTTGCCGATGTCAATGACTTTGCCATGTCATTACATCATCCCCTCATGGCAAAGTCATTGACACAATGTATCAGCTCTTTTATTTCCATACACATCTGTGTGGACCTTAAATTTTACTAAAGTTGACAACTTATTTGGCAATTTCTTTCTATGCTCAATAGATTAAATCATATTTTTTCCAACAAAAGCAAGTGATTATGTACTGAAGGGGTTATGTACTGAATTTGGAGAGAATTGACTGTCTGAACTAAACTGCTTCTTTATAGCATGTTCCCTTAAAAAAGGAAGTATGCGTGTAGTATGTATAATGTATATGTGTGTTTCTGTACAGTTCGGTGAAGATAACAAAAAAGAAAGGAATATTGCAAATATTTCAGATTTCATATTCTCTATTGGCAACTACCAGGAAATCATCGCCAACTGTAGGAAAGTAGAAAATTAAAAGTAAATAACATTCTCTCCAAACTGAACCGGATAAATATCAACATAATATCTACATAATATTATCTTGATAAATATTAAACTGCAAATATTAAAAAAATATACATTAAAAAAAAAAAATAAGAGATATAAAAAATAACATGAAAGTATGTTTTTTGTTTCAATAAAAGTTTAAACATTTTTAAAAATAATATAAAAAATAAATTGTAGAATATGAATGTGGATGGGAGCCGGCAATGCTGGATAATATCTGATATTTTATCCATCGTAGCATGCTCGTTTCATTTTATTCCTGGCTGGTTTCGGATTTTCATCTATCGTCAGATTTCGTGTAGAGAGCTCATATTTCTGTTTCACACGACAATTGTTTGGCTTGTTGATTGCATATGCCCGCAAAGACACGTACACACACCAGTTTCTAAAAATCTACTTTTTTGGACTCAAAGGAATTTCCGGTGAACATTCGTTATTTTAAACTTGACATGAAGTATATGAAAATAAATAAAAAAAAAAATTACGCGGAGATATTTAACATAACAATTATGAAGTAGACACGAGTTTCAGATGGGTTGGCATTGTTTTGGGAAGAAATCTTCTCTTCAATAACAAATAAACTAAGAACAGCTAGATTTCTTGGAAGGAAATGTTTAGTCAACTACTCTATATTATCCTACACCTGTGGAAAGTGAGTTTGAAACAAACATTTTCTTTTTTAACTATAACCAATTAAATCGTTTGGCCAAACTTTATTAAACTGGCATTATCTCTATGTCCCTAACTCACATTTTGACGTAAAATATTAGATTCCTAAATCTGCAATTTTTTTCCTTAAAGAATACTAGAATTTGCAAACAATTATTCTAAGTGAACTTTGGAGTTCAGTTGAATTCTTAATCGTGATTTGATTTTGGACATATCAAATAATATTTATGATAAAATATTTTGCTTAGAGTTTCTTCAAAACTTTATATTATCAAGGAAAAGTCCTCAATACTGAACTAACTTGTAACAGAACACCAAAATCCTGTCCATTTATTGAAGACGTGTTTCCGATTATTATCAGAATTGCATATAATATTCTTATACAATATTGTATCATAATTAAATTATGTCATAATTAAATTTAATAAGTCATTATAATAAACATAGAATATAAAATTGTAATTTTATGAATTGGTCACTGCTTCAGAAAAACACAAATAAACAAAAGCACATGTATGGATGCCAGAAATATAAAAATATATTTAATTTGAAATAATGAAAAATATGAAGAAAATGTGACATTCCATTGCAAAAGGACTATTCAGGTAGAAGAGTGCAGTTACTGGAAAAGTTCATGAACCTTGTTAGCATTGTCTACCCCTTCTTCTCACAGGAGAAGATTTGAACAAACAATTAGAAGACATATCTTCAATATATAGTCTAAAACTGATATTCAAGTGTACACTTGTTTTTCGCTCTCTTAGAATCAGTGGCAGTTTATGTTATAACATAAGAGTTTATTCCAACTAATTGCAGTAAATTAATAAGCATATTGCTGTGTTATTGAATACCATTTAAATATCTTTAAAGAATATATTTAATTTAATCTATCAGTGTTTTCTTATTACTTCTCTCTCTTAAAACTTACAAACACAAGCCCTTTTCTAAACCGCTCGTGCTACACCTACTACCAACCACTACAAACACACAAACTACTACAACACAACATCACCAATTACATTTCACACATATGAATATTCCATATATTTATAAGAAATCTCATATAACAACATTGTTATTGTTCATATTTTGTTGCAGTTTATTTTTTTAAACAGTTGATATTAATAAAATATAAAAAAAAAATTGCAAAAAGAAGCAATGCACCTTAAGATCAGGTGATAGATGTAAAAGAAAATGAAAAAAAAAACAGACCCGTGTAGGACGTTAAGAACTAAAAAAAAGCGCATAGACGCCATCGAATCACTTTTCAATATCACGCACCATAAAGTTTGAAATATTATCTCAAGTCTAATACTGGGTACTGAGAGTTGGGCGGTAAAGACGCTGTTGTCGAGTACTAACCTCTCAGGTAACTGGAGTTTGTGAAGTAGGCTATTTTATTTAGAATATCTTCTACATGGTTCTTTAACCAATGCATCCCCCCCCCATTTTTTTGAAGGTGCTATTTTTTTTTCTTTTTTCTTTCAATTTTTGATACACTTAACATAAATTATAAATAAGAATCCAATTTCTTTAACAATGTCTGGCTAAAACTGATACCACAAGTTTGACTTCTTTGTCACATAAACTTCATATGTGAATCTGTTTGAACTAGTGACGTGAAAAAAATATTAAAATAATATTCTTGTTTATTTAAAATAGTGTGAAAGTTATATTTGATATTTTGTTATATGTGATTAAAGGCTAAGATTTGTTACAATAATGTCTCCTAATTTGCATTTAAACGCTTTATCAGAAGACCTTTACCAAGCTTCCTTTTAATAAAATAAAATTTATTTTGTACACTCTTCGAACTTTTACATAGCCCAATTCGTACATTCAAATATCACTACTCATCCTAGGAATTTTTACAACACTAAAAACTGATATAATATATTGAATGTGGTAGAGATAAATCACAATACATCACGTAAAAATATCTAATCTAAATGTGTAGAAAATATAACAAGTTTAAAGTAAATCCTTTGTGACATTTCAAGAAAATTGCAAAAAAACTGGAAAAATATTTTTAATAAATTGCCGTTTTTATTATTTTTTGAATGTATTTCGTGTGTTGACTTGTTGTGTGTTTGTGGTAGTAGCTAGTGTAGCACGATCGAATTAGTAAAAGGGCTTGTAAGTATATATGTTTAAGAGAGAAGTATTAGTAATAATCAAGAGAGCACCACTCTTTTAATATATTAAAATAAAAATATTATTCTCTAAGCAAATTTAAGTACTTTACAATATCACAACTATATATTAAATAATCAGAAGTTGATCTAGAATAATTGCAAATCACTATCACTGGCACTGAGTTTAAGAGAGCGATTCCTGAAGCAAGTGTTCTGGCTTGAATGTTTACAACACACTGTATTGAAGGAATATCTTCTAATTGTTCGTTCTTTTCAATTAATGCAGGTATGTCTGGAGGGAGTTACCCTAACTGTTTCTTGCCATTTGTCTCTTGGTTTGCATTGACCTAGATTGTAGTACCTGGCTCTGTTCCATCACCAAAATACGCTACTGGAACTAGCTAATTTCACAAAACCATTTAACTAAACTATTTTCCAAAACTATTATTTTTCCATTTTGTTCTCCCACTTCATTATCCCCTTGGTGATGTTATGTTGTAGTAGTTTGTGTGTTTGTAATAGTAGTGGTGTAGCACGAGCGGGTTAGTAAGGGGCTTGTAAGTATATATGTTTATGAGAGTGAAGTATCAGAAATAAGAAAGTAGTCACCACTGCTAACAATAAATATAATATATTAAAATAATAACTACAAGTTATTTGCAAAAAAATTAATAACTTATTAATATGCACTGATGCTAAGAGAGCGAAAAACAAGTGTACTGCTTTTTGGATGTCTAGCCCAAAACTATATTCTTGTTTGAAAGCAGAAGGCAGACTGTTCCAAAGAATGCCTTCTCTTACAAAACAGTTGGCCAAGTGGCATTGTATTAATTTAACGGATTCTTGTGTCTTTGTCTCCCTAATAGCAATGACCTTAAATTACAGTACCTGACTCTAAAATACATTATTTTTGCCAAAATTATTTCATTTAAAATATTTATTTTTGCATTTCTTTTTCTAGTACATTTTATTATTATTTTGAGTGAAATATTCGCTTTAAAATAGGCAGTTTAATAAAATTTGAATTTTGATTTTTAGTTATGATGTGTGTGTGTTTTTTTCGGGAATACTATCGATCTTACGATCGATTTAATTAAAGGACGGAAAGAGGTATATTTCTAAATGTATTATTTAGGCTAGTGATGTCTGTTATCAGCGAAGACTGCAAAGAGGCCCGCAGTGCACTGATAAGACTCCGAGAGCACAATAAATTTTTCATATCGGATTGCATTATCTCGTACAAAAATCTAACAGAAAGTACGAACGTACATGCGATATACATATTTGGAATTACATATTTTATCGTTCATTTAAAAATTTTGGCCCCTATACTTTTTTTTGTGTCATGAAACTATATGATTATCGCTTAATTATTAAACTACCGTTCTGTGAATTTTTTTGTATGATTAATTATTCAATACACACAAATTATGAAGTTTTAATATACAAAATTTGTGAAAAGTTATAAATCTAAAGGTTATGACAAGCAAAATAAAGATATCAATGTTTCTAACTAATAAAACAAGGTTTTTTGTTTCATAAAAACACTTTTAATAATTGTTGTTGTTATGGGCAGGATTAGTTCAGTGGTAGCGCAATGGTCTTGAAACGCGAAGGTTCCAAGTTCGAGTCCACCAATGCTGTCTTTAGGTTTTCTCACCGTTGAGCTGTATGACTTACTAACCTGTGATAGGCAGTGCTGTGCAACGACAGAAACTCTGTCTAGAGGCCGGTAACGTATTGAAAAGGCTCGTGGCACTAGAGCTCAGAGTTGGTACGCTTTAGAAAATGTATTAAAAAAAAAAAATGTTGAATAGTCTTGAAGAAACTGAGGTTCCTGTTGTAATGACCTTTCAATGTCCAAGCAATGTCAAAGCCTTCACAAAATATAACAAAAGGAAAGAATTTATAACTAGTGGCCCCACAGCCGGCCGCTGCCTTTTCAATACAAAGGTATCAAAGACAAGCACCGATAAAGCCCTGTCTATTGAACAGAAGCCACCTGGTCTTTGAAAGTCGCCGATGGGCGACCAAATCTGGCCACTGACCTGAATCACTGGTCGCCGACCTAACCAAGGTCGCACGCTACTAGAGATGTCTTAGTGTGAGAACTTACTTACTCACTTGACAGTGTGTGAGTAAGACTAATATAAACTTTGCCCCATGGAAGAGGGGATCATTATATCATTCATCATTATACGAGTAGCCACATCATTATATCAGTATCATTTTACAGCAGCAGTTATACTTGAGTTCCGAGCGCGTCCCTATACAAGGTTTATCTTATAATTATTTTCATAGTTGTGCATATTAGTTTATTTATTATAATCATTTTAAATTATTTATTTAACTTTTAAAATTATTTATTTACTTTTATCAAATCATATTAATTGTAGTTACCATTAGGCTCATTCAAATTATTGTTAAAATATATTCTATTTTTATAAATTCAGTGTTAGTAATTCAAGCAATAACTCTCTAAACTAACTTCCGCCTAATAAATCCCTCTTCAAGACATCTAACTTCATACCTCAGGAATCACGACAATTGATCCCACTACACTGTTTTCATCTTTGATGAACTCCTAAAAGGTGCTAATTTTTTTATATTCTAGAATGTACACTTTAACACACTTGTTTCACCGATATATATTCTTGAATTTCCGGAATAGAGAAAATGAAGATACTTGCTAATTTAATGGCTCCAGGTATTTCGTGCATAGCTTAATCCTTTTAAAAAAAATATTAATATAATTTGTATTCTTTAGAGAATTTTACCGCAAGTTTATGATCCTAAACATAGGCAATCGTCAGAAACTGGTGATAATCTTGAAAATAACCATGATATGAATGATATTTTTTCACTATTGCGGATCTAACATTAGATAATTTGAAAATGATTTTTACTGATCCTGTTAATTTTTACTGGAAAAGTATTAGTTTGGAGGGTTCTGGAGTTCTGCGGAGAGAAACTTATATGATTTAGGAAATGTGGACAGTGAAAAATGAAGAATAGAAAAAGAAAAGAAAGAAAAGGCTGCAGGTAAGAAACGAAAATCCATTACAGTTTTAAAGAAGTAAGTTTTTAAATAAGAAAATGTTAATAAACTATTAGACCAGCCCACGTCAATTGGGAAAGGCTTAATTAAATTGGTAAAATATGCCAAGTTTTTGTTTTTTGCTTTAAATTATCTACAGTAAAGAACTGATACGGCAACTTGTTGGATACGGTGAACGAATCAGCCAAATTTGTATCAAATTAATTTTGTTATCAATGAGTATATATCAAAATTTTAATTTTTTTTTTTTTTTTTTTTTACAAATCCAAAACTCAATTTATTTGTAGTATTTTATTCTTGATTTGAAATCACCAAAATTGACTAAAAAAAACGGAATAAAAAATGAAGAATGGGTTTTATATGCATATAAAAAAAATCTCAACTTATACATAAGAGGTGAGCTTATAAGCTTTCACATACAAGAAGTGTATTGTTGTTGTAGAGAGTGTACGGAAGCAAAGGTGCGTTTAATAGAGAAGCTGTAAGGATAGTGAATGGATGTATCCCAGGATAAAGCGTGTTCTTCCCGGTATTGGAAGGTAAGGAAAAAAAAATAGGAAGAGTACTATCGGCTGTCTATACTACCAGCCAGAGCTGCTGTATGGTTATAACACCTTTGTAGATGAGAGAGAGGTATACAAGGTTTTTTTCCATCTTCTTCTTGCACATGGCTGCCCCCGTTTTGCCGCCCTCCTCCTTTAGTCTACAACACTGTATAAAGCAAACCTTTTTGCAATAGACTAGTAGTTGTAAAGCGGGCAAGACTGTCTGCTGAGAACGATGCGGTCGTGGAAGAAAGACTCAACTTTCTCTCTACCCTCAATACTTTCTTCTTCTAAACTCTGACATTGTTGCCTAACAAACGACAGCCACACCATCATCCAGCCAAGCCATTAAGCCCACTTCTCCTCTTATAGTAAAACTCTTCTTCTTTTACCGCCTTATAGACGTCCATCTTATCGTATAATGGCTTTCAAGATCAAATCTTCCTATTTTACCTTATCATTTAATGTTTATCACTAAAAATTATCAATTTTCTTCGTACAAATAGTAAAATGTATCTAAAAAAAACAACAAAGAAGTTGCTTAATTTTAATTTTTTTAATTTATCACACCCCATTTTTACTTTCTCTTATTTTTTTATTGTATAGGTACTTTCTCTTACTACTGTTAAGAGGAAGTATTGTAATAATGTTAAATTTTCGATAACTCGTTTTCATCGGGAATATAGGTTTTGAGGTTTCCTGAGTCTGAAAATGTGGTTTTTATAAAGTGATCTATAGGGCAAAGGAAGGACGGATGACGGGGGTAGGAAAGAAGATGTAAGCTTTACTTTTCTTTTTTGCCACCACGTGGCAAATAAGCCACGCTGCAAGTTAGTCGAAGGGTAGAGAGATCAGAAGCAAACGTATTGCAAAATTTTTTCAGTTATTTTGTGGGTTCTTCTGTGTTTTACCAACATTTATACGCATTATTAAATTTGTATATACTATTAATTACAATTGAAATGAATGATTCCCACGCTGAAGTTAAAGTTCGATTTATAGCCATAGTGTTTACGAAATTTCATGTCGATCAGTCATGTTTCCTTCACAGAAGAGAGGTACGGATCTCTACTAACTATGGTGCGTCATCATCTATCCTACCTAGATAGGAGAGACGGCCAAGTGTCGTGTAACTGTATTTTGTTTCAGGAATAAATGAGAATATCTTTATTTCGAAAAATTACATTTTTTTTTTTCTCTTACTCCTAGTAAGAGCAAGTACTGTAATCGTGTCAAATTTTCGATATCGAGTTTTCACCGGAAATATCCGTTTTGAGGTCTCCTACGTCCAAAAAAGTGGTTTTTAGCAAATGGTCTGTGTGTGTGTGT